>CANXYC010337101.1:0-11165 GCA_948193065.1 Aleurites moluccanus | reverse complement strand
ATAAGAGCCGATCACTCTTACGAATGGGTGGATAAAGCACTGATAGTGCGAAAGAGTGTTGTATCATAAAATTATAATTGTGCTAAATCAGTACAATTGTACTTTTCACAGTACACATACATGTTATATCATATGTGCATTGCCTCGGTTATTAGACATTTATTACTTCTTCATTGTTATCATATATGAATATTTACATGGATATTATATGAATATGAATCTAGATACTTATATGGATAAGTATCTAGATGTCTACGGAGATTCTTATATTAATATTGATTCCGATGTTAATTACTTGTTATATTATATAGATTCTTTTATGGATATCTAAATTGATTTGGATACAAATTCTTGCTTTATTATTTATTTAATATCTTATATTGATTCTACAAGCCTCATTTGATTAACCATTGTTCCATGAGCATTTACTGCATTTTTATACATTTGGATTCACTGAGTATTTTTATACTCACCCCCTCTAGTGGTTAATATTTTCAGGTCTGTAGTGAGGCACGCATTCCATTGGCATTCCTTACTCCTACCTTGGAATAGTAATAGCTGATCATGTAAATACTCAAGTTTCAAAAGTATATGTAAATAATTGTACAATATAGAGGTTCCATGGTACTGTAAATTAAAGAGTGGCATACATATATGTTTGTGCTTGCATCTTTATAGTTTCATATAAGAATTATAATATGGATATTTATGATATGATATATATATATATGTGGAAATTGCTTGATATGCAAATGTGATTATATTGAGTTGATATTGGAGATCCAGAGGGATCATTAAATTGAGATAAATGGTGAAGTATATAGTATAAGTGATTATATGCATGTTTTTCAGCTGGGTATACTCCTTATACAAAGGAGATGCTGCCCAAATTTTTATAAAATTGTCAAGCTATATTGAGCTTGTTATTGTATTGCATGCCATATAGTATAGTCATTTGGGTTCTTCGTGGTACTGGTAGCATAAGCATCACCGGTACCCTAAGACCGTCATGGCTCCTAAGTTGGGTCGTGACAATATATTTGTTTGATATAGTGTCTTATCGAAGAGTTAGTATGTGTATAGGAGAATCCTCCAGAGGAAAGGAGAAAGTGGGCGAGCAATAGGTGCTCGGAGGGGCATTTTGGAATTGTTGCATATAAGGTGGGTTTATATATATGTTTTTGCATTTCTAGTTTAAGGTATTAACATTTGGACATGTTATATGACCTTTAATCATGTTGGACTAATTTTAGTCCAATATGGTCAAAATTGCCCCTGAACATGCCAATCAGCCAAAATTGGGGTTGCCGAAATGGCGTAAACTGACCTAAAATTTGAATGGCTATAAAA
This sequence comes from Aleurites moluccanus, assembly GCA_948193065.1. NCBI lineage: Eukaryota > Viridiplantae > Streptophyta > Magnoliopsida > Malpighiales > Euphorbiaceae > Aleurites > Aleurites moluccanus. The sequence continues at coordinate 9,815 of CANXYC010337101.1, read as the reverse complement.
GTTGTTCTATAAACTGGTTTGATCTCAAATCAAGCCTAACCACCTTATATATATGTATACTTGTATCTTAGATGTTAAATTTCCATACCATATATTGATAACATGTAAAACCAGAAAGTCACTGAAAAACGGGAAACAGACCCGTAATTTGGTAAGTCGCTGCGACAGCTCAATTGGGCCCTACTGGCCAATTTTGTAAGTTGTTCCCGATTATTCTATACTTGTTTATATGGATATATTAACTATATTGCACCTTATATGAGTTGTACTTGTTGCATTTTCATCACAGTTTGGAACATTTGCATATGGTAACATAACAGAGCTACTTCGATGGTGTAGCGGGTAATTCCATCGACCGTGTGCACACTGGTACTACTTGCCCTAGCTAGAGATAGGGAAATGGATTTAGCCATAAGTATTGATCCTCATTATGACATTTATATGGAAATGGAGATGTGGACAGAAGTGACAGTACTATTTGATTATTTGACCCAATCCTGTTTACCTTATGCATTTGATCCATTCTATTATATTGTCATATCTTATCATATATATATATAATTGTCATCATACCTATTATTGTCATCAATGAACAAATTTGTATTCATAAATTAGTAATGCATTTCATATTTATAGATTCACTGAGTATTTTTATACTCACCCCACAGTGTTGAAACCTTTTTAGGGAAAGAGTGAGACGCAGACATCCTCAGCTACTTTTGTACTTCCAGTTGTGGAGTAGATGTATAGTCCTTCCCTAGTATAGCATACAGTACTCCATGATATTATTTGTAGATATTTATATGTATGATTTGTGGACATGTAAAGAATGTAATTATATGTTATGATGTTAATGCATATGTATGTATATACTGTAACAGGGGGTGCAGCTGCTACGGTAAGCTTATATGATATAGTCATATGTATGGACTGATATTATTGAGAACTATTATATGAATTGTGATGTATAAAGATGTTATATGACTTTACATAAGTATGGTATTATATGAGTTGTGTATTGGAGGTTGACCTGGAAGTTGATATTGTTTTAGAAGTGTTTTTCTCTGTTTTAGCATGGGGGTAAATGTTAAGATTAAGGGGAGACTCTGTCCTTTTTTCTATAAAACTTAAGAGAAAAAAAATGTCATAAAAATGGTTAAGTGTAATGAAAACATGTAACTTGGGTTCTTAGTGATATTGGTTGTATGAACTGTTCCCGTACCCTAGGACCGTCACAGCCCTATAGTGTGGGATGTGACATAACCTAAAACAGGAATTCCGAAATGCCTATAATTGGCTTAAACTTTTAATGGCTATAAAATTTATTTCAAAAGGCTTTTTGACCTAAAACCAAGCCCAATTATCTTTTATATATATGTACTTGTGATTGGTATAAAGAAATTGCCATGCCTATATTGATTTCTAGGCAAACTAGAAAGTGCCTGAAAAATGAGAAATAGATCCGTAATTTAGGAGCTCAGTTGCGGCAGCGCAAACTTGGATGCAGCGGGCAAAAATATGAAAATGAGCCAAACCCTTTCTTTGGGTCCTATAATGATATATATCATCATTTAAGTCCTATTTGAGACTTATGTTATTATGTTTATGCTATATGAGACATTTGCATATAATATGTTATAACAGGACTAGTTCGATGGTGTAGAAACAAACCATCGGCTGTAATCATAGATTTATGTTATGACCTCTGCTGGGGAGGGGTGAAATTCCTTATGCCATGATATGGTTGGTTGGAAATGGTTGATTGTGGGTAATGTGATGAAGTGAAGCTATAGTTGTTATATGATACAAAGTAACATGTTATAGGCTCCTGTTATAATATATGCATTATGATTCATGATATGTATTTCATCATGCTATCACCAGCATTTCTATTTACATATCATTAATGGATAGATGTGATTGTCATGAATATCATTGCATACTCATATATATAATGACTCACTGAGTATAAAGTTATACTCACCCTTTCAGTGGTTACATGTTTCAGGACCTCAGTGAGGCAGTCATCCATTGGCTATATCATCTCCAGACTTAGATCAGATGTATGTATTTGAGGTCACTCTTGTGTAAAGAGGTTCCTTGGTATATAATGTATAGAGGTTTGAGTTGACTTAAGTAAAATGTTAAAATGATCAAATGGTAAACAAATATGATAGAATACTGTATATGTTGTATATATATATGATATGAGAAATTGATATGATGTATATATGATATGTGTTATGAATGAAAATATTAAAGTGCATATTAAGTTGCAATTGATCAATAGAGGTTATAAGGGGATGTATGTTATATTGGGAGTGCAAATTTATATGTTTTGTGGATAGCTTAAGTCAGAGTTACAGAGGAAACTCTGTTAGTTTTTCTGCATGATTATTATGATGTTTAAAAAAAAAATTTATCGCCTAAATGTATCACAGGTTAAGTAATGAATGTAAAAGTAAAAGTATGGGTTCTTCGAGGTACTGGTGGCTTAGGCATTACCCGTACCCTAGGATCATCATAGTCTAAAATTAGGCTGTGACAAAATTACATCATCAAAATATTTATAGAGTCAACAATCTCCTCCTTTTTTATGATGATAAAATAATGTGCAAAAAATTTAAATAAGTCAGATAAATACTCAATAATCCCCTGAGTTAAAACTCTCCCTTAATTGAATAAACATGTTCAACATTCAATATATAGATTATCTCCCACTTTTTGTCAATAATAAAAAAGGTTTCCTTCACTTGAACATACTAATATCTTAAGAAAAAATAGATAAATGTCATAACAAACTAATATTTCATTCGATAATAAACATCAAAATATGAAATGTGCCAATCATATGAACATAGTCATGATAAAATATGATAACATACACAAAGCTCAACAAATAAGACTATGTGGAAGAGGGAATGGAAGAGTCATCGGGTAGGTTACTTCTAAGAGATAATGCACTACTAAGACTATGCAATGACTGTTTCAGCTCTTTTTGATTTGCTTCAAGTCGATCCACCTGAGAAGTAACTTTGTTCTCAAAAGAGTCAAACCTAATGCTGAGCCTAGCCAAATGCTCCAACACTTGGTTCTGAAAAGACTCTGCTGAACTAGATGGTTGAGAGCTGGATTGAGGTGTCGCTGAAGAGGGATTGCTAGAACATTTTCGGGATGGTTCATCAAACATTGTAGCTAGCTCTTTATCAAACTCATTATTCTCCTAATCATCTCCATCAGCAGAGGTTAAAACCTATCCATCACTAACCTTTTTCGCAATTCCCATATCTCGAACGGTTAATATATCCAGATAATCCTTAGGAGTGAGAGAAACTATGAATTCTAGATTATGAGCAATACCAAAATGAATGGAAATCTTACTCACATACATACCAAGAAGTAGTTTGCCTTTAACTTTTAAGCTCATATCTTTAAATGCATCCACAAACCACCTAGTAACATCCATATTGTCTCCTCATAAAAAACAGTCTAAAACAAACAACTCCTTGTGACTTACATCTCCATTACTATTTTCTCTAGTAAAAATAGAGTAGGTGAGAAACCGATGTATAATTCGAAGAGCAGGGTCATGAATTTTAGAAGCTTTTACAGTCCGAACATCAAACTTAGTACTTCCCAAACTAGGAAAGGATCCCCAATGGTCTGAAATTCTGCATACCCCACTAGTTTTAAGCATAAACAAACCACCAAGAGCATTAAAAGTGAGAGAGCAGTTGGTTTTGCCTAACTTAAAGGTCATATCACCAATGGGACTCACAAGTAGGGTTGTGAAAAATTCATAGACCAGCTCTAAATGTAAGTCAGATGAGTAATATGCAAAGTGTCTATCACCGAATAAATCTACACAATATTTATTGACAGAGTCACTCAATCTAAAAATTCTCAAATCAGTAAAGTTTATGCTTCAGTGACTTACTGGATGACCACGTTGTCTAAAAGCTAAGAATCTGTCATTGTGATGTTGAGAGGTAAACGAGAGACCCAAGGAAAGCTTTATCGGTTCCTCTCTAGCTTGATATGCTTCTCCCAAATTCGGACCTTTTGCTCTTCCTCTAGTTCCTATGTTCTTTATTTTAACCATAGTTTTAGGGTTTTGAAAAGAGAAGGATTAAGGTTAATCGGAAAATAATGTAAAAAAAGGTGAAAAATAAGAGAGAAAAACTCTAACAAGGATTTGGAATTTTGAAAATTGAGAGAAAATAGAAGAGAGAGAGAGAGAGAAGTTTTAAAATGGAAATGAAAAGACGAGTGCACATTTTTTTAAATACCTGCATCTTCACAAGTGTGAAGACTATTCACAACCATGAAAGACAAGCCCAATTTTTTAAAAAAGATACACAACAATTTTTCACGGTTGTTAAAAATTTTAATGGGCATAAAAAATTTTAACTGGAGTTAAATGGATTAACGGGCTTGCAAATCAAGATTAGGACAATTTTAAAAAACGAAGGCAATTTGAGATTTGATTTATGCTTCATATGCATATGCTTATAATTCACACGTTTGACAATAAATTCATGTAAAGTGAAGTTAAAGTGATGAAAATTTATAAAATTCTCTCATTTAGGTCTCAATTTGTCATATAAACACATAAATTTTCATAAATACTTATAAATCATTCAAAATCATCACAAATCATTATAATTAATTATATCTAATTATGAGCAAGCCAAGAATCATACCTAATTCTCTTCTTATGAAATAAAATGCTTCTTTGTCTAAGGGTTTTGTGAAGATATCGGCAAGCTGTTTCTTACTATCAACATATTCAAAATTTATATGCCCTTTGCTTACATGATCCCTAAGAAAATGATGTCTTATGTTTATATGCTTAGTGCATGAATGATAAATTGGATTTTTAGAAAGATTTATGGAACTTGTGTTGTCACATTTTATAGGAATGTAATTAAATGAATATCCAAAGTCTTCTAGTTAAGTTCTTATCTATAGAAGTTGAGTGCAACAACTTATAGCTGCTACATACTCTGCTTCTATGGTTGATAGTGCAACTGAATTTTTCTTTTTAGAAAACCATGATACTACCATATTACCTAAAAATTGACAAGTGCCACTTGTACTTTTTCTATCTATTCTACATCCACCATAATCCATATTGGAGTAACCATATAAATCAAATGAAGACTCTTTTTGTCACATCACACTTTTGGGCCACGACGGTCCTAGGGCACGGGTAAACCTAAAGTTACCAGAAATCTATAGAACCCTTTAAACACTTTAATCATCAATAATTCAAAATTAAAACCATTCTTTAATATTCAAATTCTACTTGAAAATTATTACTTTTACAAAATTTTTGCCAGGTTTCCTTTGTATTTTTAATCTAATCCTATGATATATTTGTCATATTATACAGCCTGCATAGAAATGACACTCCAAATATTTTTGTTATCCTTATAACCTCAACTCCACAGTTCTCATAGTCATATATAAAATACTTTTATATATGCATACCAAGTCACAATTACATTTTAACATTCATAGCACTTCTATAGTATTTACTTCATTAACTTATACACATCATTTGTATTTCATTTCATTTGTAACTTTGATTAAACAAAGCATTCATATACACTCACAACTACCTACCCAATAGTACCATGGAGCTCTAAGAGTATATAAATATGATTCCTCAAAACAAATAATTACATTGGAGTTTTTGACGTCCCAAGCCGGAGAAAGGGATGACTTAGGAAACAACCACCACTACAACTTTGTTCCTGAAAAATAATAAATAATTACGAGGTGAGTATAATAAAACTCAGTGAATAATACACATATTATTTTACTCATGAGACTAGGTAAGGGAATTGCTCACAAGGAAGATAACAATAACATGTATATATATAAAGTATATAATAACAATAGGGTCATTCAACATGTAAGTTCGGTTATCAATACCTTCACATTGGCATTAAAGATATATATCGTATCATATTATCATAAAAATAACAGAATTATTATTGATCATTTAACTAGAGGTTATAATCCTGTAGCATGCTATTTACTCATACAGTTGATCGAACCGCATGGCTAGGACCTTAACCCCCTCCTAGCTAGGATCATCAAACCATTGCACACAATGTCATTAAAACTTCTATCATTTCATTAATGCCATACATATAGTGCTTAATCATTAGGTATCAAAACTAACTTAAGCACTTCCAAAGGTTTGATACATGAAGCATTAGGCCAATCATGCAAATTCATTTAAAGGAATCATTTGGGATTATATAAAGGCATGAAATTAATCATGGATCATACAATTAGTATTTCTGGCCAATAATGAAATTTCATGGCAATTTCAATAATTTAATTTGAAGGCAATGTCAAGCAAAATAGTATGTATATTACTTACCTCACTGAGCACTTCACATTTCCATTCATTTTCCTTAGTTCTGTTTCTTTGCATTTTTCAGTTTCCATCAGTTCTTTATACATTCTTGACTCTACATATTTAATTAATATTAATTTAGATACTATTTAATATAAAATTACATTAATTATATTTATATTTAAGAAATTCCTAAATTTCCCAAATCACTAAGATTTTTCTGTATAACATTCCATACTGGCAGGCTGTGTTTCTTAATCCATATCTCTTCCTATACTTATCCAAATACTTTAATTCTTATTCCTACTTAAACTAGACATATTAAGCTCTAAATATCCAAATTCAAATATTTTCAAGTTCTGCACATCATATGGTGATAGTTTGAACTTAATCTCACTATCAATCCTGCTGCCCTATAACTTTAACTTAGGCATACTCTGTTCTTTTACCTATAATTCAATTTATACTTATCAATCACTTTTATTCTTTTTCCTATTTACTCTAGACACATAATATTATAACATATCCAAATTTTAGATTATTTGGACCATTGTACAATTATTAGTGAATTTTCAAATTTAACCTATAGTCTTGAAATCACTATCCGAATAGACCTTGTTTCCATGCCAATAATTAATTTCGTGTTCATCCAATTATAAAACCATTTTATATAAATTTATATAACATATAAATTAACATCTTTCAAGTTTAACACTTTCTTTAATTTAGACTTTAAGGTCCTCATATCAATAGAATTCAGTAACCTATATTCTGTTTATCAGTCAATTCAGGCAGATTACACTTATTACTTAATATCTCTTAAAAAAAATTCAATTGCAAAATAATTTTACAAGATTCTAGATAAGATATAAATGAACACTTTTTGTGTTGAAAACTTCTTCTAGTTCTGTCTCTAACTCTCTCTATAATAAAAACACAGTAGCAAATTTCCTAAAACTTTTATTCTGACCAGTCACGATATTTGTTCAATTACTCTCTCCTAACTTCGAATTTCATCAATTCCTTTTTTAGAAATAAAATTAACATATTTATCTGCAACTTTTATGTTTTGACAAACCTCAAATTCATATATTAAAAATTCAGAATTTGAACTACAAGCTACTACATTTATACATATTCAAAATCCCTTTTAAATCCTAATTCATTCTTCATCTTTCATAGCTCAATTAACTTAATTATTTACTAAATCAAACCATGATACTCTTAAATACAATTAAAAGTATAAGTTTAGAATTATTACCTTGCACTTGGATGATTCTTTTCCTTCTCTTTTTTTTTTTTAAATAATTTGACTTACTTTCCTTCAACTTTCCTTCTTCACTCTTCTTTCTCTCATCAATTTCTTATCTAGCTTGGTTAGTTTCTTTGGAAGAGATGAAAGAGTATTTTTGGTTGTTTTATCTCAAATGGTTCAGCCAAAACTCTTGAATATGGCAGCCACCTCTTCTCTTTTATACACCAAAGTTAAAGAAAATAAGAATTCTGTAGAAAATTCTATGTCTTATACACTTGTCCATTTCTTATCCAATTAACATAAAAATTTTATTCAAATTTTCTTCCTTTCAAACACTTGGCCAGCCACTCTTGGAGGTATTCTCCAGAATTTTTAATGCTAAAAATAATATTTTATTGTGGGTCCCATAACTTTTGATAATTACACATTTTGTCCACAATTTTCCTTAATTATAATTGCTACCACAATTCTTTTTAATTCTTTTCAATTAAGTCCTTAAATTATTGACATTTAAGTCCTATGGAACCTTATAATATCCTTAGTACCTCAATTCAACTTAATCATTCAACCTCTATAGCTACAAAAATTTTATATCGAACCCGTTTCAGCAAAACTCCGAAATTCGATAATTTATATCTCTTAATTTCTCTCTTATTTTGTATCCATTTTCACTCACCTTAAATATAATATATACTTTAATTTATTTTTAATTAATTCAAAATCCATAAAAATTAAATCATGTAAAAGAAATTTGCACAAATTACTGTCAAAAATTAATTAAAAATGATCTACCGACAAATTCTTCCAAAAGTCGGATTTTCTTATCATTTCCATCTCTTTACTATCCATTTGTCTCTGTAACTTCATATTGAATCTCAAATTATTTTTTCTCAATATTTTCGAATCTTAATTCTAAATATCCTTAATTAATTTCTGCAAAATTTTTTTAAAAATATATAAAAATTCTCTACCGATAATTCTGCCGGTTATCATCTTTAAAATTCTTTTATAACAATTATTCTTAAATTTTCTCTGTATTCCTCAATAGCTATTTTTAGCCTATTAATTCTTTAATTAACATCATTCTATCACTATAATTCGCTATTTCCTTACTGTCTACTGTACTATATTCTGGGGTGTTATACTTTTGGATACCATAAACCTAAATTTGGTGTATCCACAAGGTATCTCATAATTCTTTTTACTCCGGCGATATGTGATTCTTTAGGATTAGATTGAAAACATGCACACATACAAACACTAAATAGAATGTCGGGTCTAGATGCGATTAGATAAATTAATGATCCTATCATGTTTTTATATAATGTAGAATAAACACTTTTACCTTTATCATTAATCTCCATTTTTATTGAGGTGCTCATAGGAGTAGTGTCACAGCCTAACTTTAGACTATGACGGTCCTAGGGTACAGGTAATGCCTAAGCCACCAGTACCTCGGAGAACCCATGCTTAAATATTTACATTCCTTACTTAACCTGTGATACATTTTAGGTGATAATTTTTTTTTAAAACATCATATTATCAAACATTCTTGCAGAAAAACTGATAGAGATTCCTTTATAACTCTGACTTAAGCTATCCGCAAATCATATATAAATGCACTCCCAATATGACATACATCCCCTTATATCCTCCATTTATCAATTTCAACTCAAAATGCACTTCAATATTTCCATTCATATCATTTAACATAAACATTTCACCTCAAACTCATATATCATATATATGTACAATATATACATATCCATCTCATATCAATCTATCATTTGATCATTTTAACATTTAACTTAAGTCAATTCAAACCTCTATACATTATATACCAAGGAACTCTATACATAGGAGTGACCTCGATACCTACATCTGATCCAAAGCTGGAGATGGTATAGCCAATGGATGACTTTTCACTGAGGTCTTGAAATCATACAACCACTGAAATGGTGAGTATAACTTTATACTCAGTGAGTCATAATATATATATGAGTATGAAACAATATTCAAGGCAGTCATATTTATCCATTCTTGATCTGTAGATAGAAATGCTAATGGTAGCATGATGAAATACAAAGCATGGATCATAATGCATATAATATAACAGGATATCTGTAACATATCATATATCATACTGTAGCTTCCTTTCATCACATCTCCCCCAATCAACCATGGCAT
>CANXYC010336995.1:0-13581 GCA_948193065.1 Aleurites moluccanus | reverse complement strand
TATGGAATCCTTATAGGCTCATCTAAATCTAACCATTGGATGAAAAGATGAAGAAATTGATGGTTGGATAGCTAGGTTTGACCATTTCTATCATAAACTCAAAGTATAGTATTATGCCTTTGATATTTAAGCTTGATTTTCCCCACCCCTTCATTGTTCATCATCTTCCTTAGCCAAAAATTTCAGTAACTTTCTCTCTCCACCATTGTAAGTTTTGGCCACTTTAGATCTTCACCATATCTTGTTGTTTTCTTTCATTTTTTGATGAAAACTTGTTAATTCCATCATCCTAAACACAATTATATCCATAGATTCAAAGGAAAAACTAGAAAAAGTAACAAATCAGTCCTTTGAAGATTTTGAAGAACTTTTGGTAAGTTATGGATTTTTAAATTCTTTTGATTCAAATATGTTCTTAAGATGTTCTTTGATGTTTATTAGTGATCAAAACATGTTTTGAATGGATGGAATTCAAAAAGTTGGATTGAAACCCTAATAGGAAGAACTTTGAATCAAAGTGTTGTTTTGATGGATTATTTGGTTCAAATGATGTGTATAACATGAATTAGTGGTTAAATGATTGAAATAAATTCATTTGGATGGAATTCAAGCTAGGCTGAAACTTGAGGTGCTTGTGTTATGGTTTGATGTTTGATGTTTAATAGGTTTAAATGGTTAAATGTTGTGTTTTTGATGTGTATTTAAGTTGTATGGTTGAATGGTGTTGAAAAATGGATGAATGGAATGAATTCCATTTTGGCCAAACCATTTGAGTTTGTTAGTTTAAGGTATTAGGCTAATGTGATTAGGAAGGAAGTGTTTGATTATGGTTAAGTGTTAAAAATGATGGAAATGTATAAGTTTAGATGTGTGAAAAATGATTGATATAAGTACTTTGAAGGTAAATTTGAATATAGTGTATATTTGATATGGAATATGGAATTAAGTGTATAGGAGTACTTAATATGATATATAAGTGATGCATATGTGAAATGTGGGTTAATTATGGTGATAGATAGGTGTTTATGCGTAAAGGAATGATAAATGGGTAATTGGTACAAAGTAAGGTTTATAGTGCATATAGTGTATGCTTGATGTATTTTAATGTTAATAACATGTTTTGTGATGTTTTTACATCTTATCGGAGTTTTATATGTGATAATAGGTGAACCGTCAAATACTCCAGCTCGGAGTGTTGAACGGCAGGCTGACTAGGTCTCAGAAGCAATATTTTGGGGGGGGGGGGGGGGGGGGCGGGGGGGCAAAGTGGTTTAATTGTGTTAAAGGTGAGTCCTTATGTATAATCATGCATGATTTGCATCATATATCATATAAAAATTCATTTGGACTGATAAAATAGCATTTGATATTTTACAGTACATACAGTGCAAATTGACCTGTAAATAAGCCCACTGAAACAACCTAAAATGACCTAAACTTTATCTGTCTATAAAATGAAATCCAGAAAGCCAATTGGGCCACCACTTGGCCCAATCATCTAGTCTTGACCTAAGCTTTAAAACGGTACCTTATGGTCCACCTAAATCCTTTGGTAACATAGTTAATTAGAAACTACTCAAAAATCCCAAAACGGACCCATAACGGCGAGTGCTAGTTGCGGCAGCGCAATTGGGCCCCGCAGGGTATTTTTTTGACATCTTTCAATATTATTTTATTATTCTTCATATATGTATATATGATTGTTCTACAGCTATATGAGGTGTAAATATGCTATATTTATTGTTATATAGAGACACACCCATATGGTATTATAATAGGGCTACCTCGATGGTGTAGCGGGTAAATTCCATCGACAGTGTGCACACTGGTGTTTATGGGCCCTTGCTAGAGAGGGATGTTATATTCTCTAGTCGTAGGGAAAAATATCTCTTACTTGGTCAGTGTATTTATAGGACTCCTACTAGGGAGAGATGTTATATTCCGTAGTGCACTTTATGATAGTGCTTGAGTACTGAATTACATAAATAACCCAATCCTGTTATATCATGTGTGTTAACTTGTACACTGGATACTTATATTGATATTTACATGGATACTTATACAGTTTCTCATATCAACATTTCCTTGTTATCTTATATTGATTATACAGGCCATATATGGGCAATCTTGATATTATGGACATCTACTGCATTTTTATACATATGGATTCACTGAGTATTTTTATACTCACCCTCTTAGTGGTTTATAATTTTCAGGTCTGCAGTGAGGCACGTATTCCATTGGCATCTTCTACTCCTGCCTTGGAATTGTACTAGATGATCATGTAATAATCAAGCTCCAAAAGTATATGTAAATATTTGTACAGTATAGAGGTTCCATAGTACTGTAAATTAAGGAGTGACATGTATATATATGTGTGTTTGCATCTTTATAGCTTTGCATATAAATTATACTATGGATATATATATATATGTGTTATGCTATGAATGGAAATCATTTGATATACAAATATGTATATATTGAGTTGATATTGGAGATCCAGAGGGATCCTTGATTTGAGTATTGATGTTGATGAATATTGGAAGTGTTATTTATTTGTTTTATAGCTGGGCATAGTCATATTATAGAGGAGATGTTGTAGAAATTTTTGCAGCATATTTAAGCTATTTAAGCTGATTATATGAATTTCATGCCATATAGTAAAGTTATTTGGGTTCTTCGTGGTACTGGTAGCTTAGGCAACACCCGTACCCTAGGACCGTCGCGGCTTCCGAGTTGGGTCATGACATTCTGTAATGTCTACTGTACTACAGTTTGGGGTATTACATGCAACATCTTCAGCTGGTGGAGCCGGAGGTGTATCATTTATGGACAATATAACAGGTAGAGCTGGGGATACAAGAATAGATATGGATGGTACAACAGTGGTGGTGGTTGGTGTAGAGGTTGTGGGTAGTAGAGAATGAGCATCCAATATAGATGAGGTAGGCAGTATAGATGAAGATGGACCGGCTGGTCTCACACTAAGATATGGCATAGATGAAGATGGACAAGAAAATACAGGAGGAAATGGAGGTGGTGCACCAATGTCTGTACGAGGACATACAACCCGTCGTACACTTGATGGAGGAGGAGTCGGAGCACGTCGCGAAGTAGATGGAGGTAGTGTACCTCGACTACGACCACAATCTTATGGAGTATCATCTATAACCATCTGTAAAACATGTAATTTGATTAGACATGTTACATAACTGAACAAATTATACTATTATAAAAAATAACAATTAATGCATTTCAATAAAGGTACATTATAATAATAAAGGTATAATTTATAAAGTACAGATTACCATAATTGGCTTGAAAATCCACTAGTTACTATCAATATATTCATTTTTATCTTCATCCAATATTTTATTAGATGCTTCTGTATTTGATTGGATCTCAATCTCTTCTTCTAAATCATTATCAACTTCTTCTATTTCAATGAACAAACCATTTGGATCATTTAGTGATTCAAGTGTCTCGTTATTTGTAATTTCAATTACAAGCACATCTGTATCATCTTATTGGAATGGTGTTTCAGATAATTTCTTATTACCCACAGTTTCATCCTTAATCTCGACTATTGATCTAGCTTTGATTTTACATACTGTCTACCAATTTGCTTTATCTCTTTTCAGACTTAGATAAGGTACGTAATATACTTGACAAGCTTGCATTGCCAATATAAGTGGTTCATATCTATTAAATCTCCTTTTATAAGTAATAGACATAAGGTTATATTCACTATACACTTTCATACCCACATTTGGTGTATGATCAAACCAATCACACTTGAATAATATAGTTCCCTTGATCAAAAGGGTAGGGTATTCCAATTCTAACACCTATATCAACTTACCGTAATAATCATAAGCATTTTCGCTATAATTAGAGCCCTTTATACAAACCCTGCTATTCATCATTGACCTATGAGACCCATGTATTTTAGTATGAAATTTGTATCCATTAACAAAGTACACTAGATATATTGTCATAGTTTCTAATAGACCTTTAGCTAGGTCTAAAATGAATTGGTTTCTGATGCCATTTGTAGATTCTTCAGCCTACATAAGCAAGAAACAAACAAGACAATACATTCAAAACTCAATCACATGATAATTATAAATTTAACCCAATGAACAAGCTTTTACGATATAATATTTATGAATAACTCGAACCAATTTGAAAATTCTGACTCTAATTTAGCATCAACCTTTCCTGTAGATATGTTTGGGGTATATTGCTTCAACTTTTCAATGTATTTGCTTCATAACAATTTAATATATTGATAAAATCAACATATTAATTGTTATTATACAAACTATTAATATAATTTAAATAACTTATTCAATATATTCTGAAACTTCATAGAAATTTAAAAGAATGCAAGTTTGAGCTGCCTTATATTCTTCTTCAGTCAACATTCTTTGTCTAGATAGACCAAATGGTCTACCATGATAAGTGAATATTGACAAATTGCCAAGCAAATTATCTACTTCAGCACTTACACCGTCATCATTCTGAGGTACTTTTTGATGCCTTGTGGAAATATGTGGCTCAAATAGTAAAAGCAAAAAAATGATGACTCTTCAGCTAAATATGCATTGCATATTGGACCCTCCACTTTAGCTTTATTTTTGACATTATGTTTCAAATGTCATAGAAATCTATATAATGAAAATATTATGTTGGTAAAACAATTAAAATTAATAATTAATATTTAACATTTATCTAAATTAACAATTAATATTTACCTCTCAAATAGATACATCTATCGATATTAAACAGGTCTAGCTACCTTTGCTTTGTATGTGAGATGCACAACAAGATGTTCCATTGAGTAAAAAAAACTAGGAGAAAAAATATGTTCTAATTTATTCAAGGTCAAGGAATGTTTTTGTCCAACTGTATCATGTTCTCATCTGTAATGATCGAAGTAGTAAGTTCTTTAAAAAACAAACTCAACTTCGTAAGCGGTTTCCAAACCTTATTTGGTAAAAGTTCTCGAAATGCAATAGAGACAAGTCTTTGTATGAATACATGACAGTTGTGGCTTTTCATACTAAACAACTTAAGCTTCCACATATCAACACATTTACCCAAATTTAATATATATCCGTCACATAAGACTTACTTGCTTTATTTGTCCAACGTATAACAAGCATTAGGATATTTTTCTGTTGCAACATATCAATCTAATTCGGGTCGTTGATAGAATTGCTAAAGATCTTTTGTCAACTTAGCTTTATCTTTTATTTTGACTTTTATGTCCATAATGGTAAATAAATTCTCAAACACTTTTTTTTTTTATGTGTATGACATCCAAATTGTGCCTAATTAGGTTTGTACTCCAATAAGGAAAATCCCAAAAAATACTATGTTTCTTCCGACCTGTATTTTTTCCTATTCTAGCATTCCATTCTTCCCAATCAGGTCCTATCATTTTCTTCTAGCACAAATTATCTATGACAGCCGATATCTCGATACCTGACCATAAAGGCGGAGCTACTACATCAACTGTTCTATTCTTAATGAATCCATTATTATTCCATTTGAATGGATGATTTGGAGGTAAGAATTTATGATAATTATCAAACTATGATTACTTACCACCTTTCGGCAAAATAAAGGCATCAATATGTTCCATATAATAAGCACATATTAATTTATGCTGCTTACTCCATCTTGACAATATGCTATAAGCTGGAAAATCACTCACAGTCCACATAAGAGCAGCTTGCATTAGAAAATTATGTTTTGTCGATATATCAAATGTTTCAACCCCCATTTCCCATAATTTCTTCAATTCTGCGTTCAGTGGTTGCAAAACTTTTGTTTTGGATTGTTTAGGTCGGGAACTATAATAGAAATAAAAAGAAATTCCTTCTTCATACACATCCATAGAGGCAAATTATAGTGCGTAACTATGATTGGCCACAATGAATACTATTGTCTCGACTGACCAAATGGTTAAAACCCATCAGTACACAAACCCAAATGGGCATTGCATATTTCAGAAGCAAATTCTGGATTGACATTGTTGAAATGCTTCCAACATCTAAATAATGTTGCATCACACCTTCGTCTGATTCATGCTCAGCATGCCACCTCACAAACTTAGCAATAACTTTATAAGCATATAGTCTCTGCAATCTTAAAGGCAAAAGAAAATAGTACATTTTCTTCACTGGTACATATGTTTTAGACTTATTAGTACCGCAACACCTTGGCTTATATCTAGGAAATCACAGAATTTGGATGAATTTAAATAACTATCATCACCCTTAATAGATCAGATAATTATTCTTGCAACAATGAATTTTCTGCATGGGAAGTCCTAGACCTTGCACCAACTTCTTAGTTTTTTAGAAATCATCGACCATCATATTATGCTCAGGCAACAACTCCTTAAATAAGCTCAATATCTCATCATAACACTTCTTGAATAAGTGGTGTTCATATTTGATATTCAACAGTCTTGCAACTGCACTTAACTTAGAATGGTTTCTACAACCGGGCCACAACTCTTTGTTAGCTGCATCAAACATATCATACAACTTCTAACATTTTATTCGGAGATTCATCCCTCTCACTCTAATTAAAATTAGGAACCACAACATCCATCACCACCATTGTTTAATATATGTTGGTAGATTCATTACCAACATAATAATTTGGCAATTGTATTTCATCATGAGCATCCACTGGTCTCACCATGCAAATACCAGTTGTAATAACCTGGAGCAAACCCTTTTTGGAGAAGATGCAACCACACAGTTTTGGTATCAAAGAAACTTCAGTTCTGATACTTCTTATAATTATATGGACATCTTATATTCCATTCATCCATAAATTGAGGTTGAGAAGTAGCAAATTCGATAAACTCATTTACACTGTTTAAGAATTCCATCTGTAAAAGACCATTCTTGTAACACCCCAAATTGTAGTACAATAGACAGTAAGGAAGTAGCGAAATATAGTGATAGAATGATGTTAATTAAATAATAAATAGGCTAAAAAAATAACTATTGAGGAATACAAAGAAAATTTAAGAATAATTATTACAGAAGAATTTTAAAGATGATAACCGATAAAATTATCGATAAAGAATTTTTAAATATTTTTTAAAAGTTTTTACATAAATTAATTGAGGATAGTTAGTATTAAGATTCTAAAATACTAAGAAAAAATAATTTGAGGTTCAATATGAAGTTAGAGAGAAAAATGGATAGTAAAGAGAGGGAAATGATAAGAAAAATCCGACTTTTGGAGGAATTTATTGGTAGACGATTTTTAATTAATTTTTGACAGTAATTTGTACAAATTTCTTTTACATAATTTATTTTTGATGGATTATGGATTAATTAAAAACAAATTGAAGTATATATAATATTTAAGGTGAGTGAAAATGGATACAAAATAAGAGAGGAATTAAGAGACGTAAATTATCGATTTTCGAAATTTTGCTGAAACGGGTTCAGTATAAAAATCTTGTAGCTATAGAGGTTGAATGATTAAGTTGAATTGAGGTACTAAGGATAATATAAGGTTCCATAGGATTTGAATGTTAATAATTTAAATGGGCAAAAAGTACAATTACCAAAAGTTATGAGACCCACCAAGAAATATCATAATTTTCACCAAAAATTTATGGAGAATTCCTCCCTAAGTGGCTGGACATGATAGTTATAAGACGTCATGACCCATTTTCGGATCGCGACGGTCCTAGAGCACGGGAGATGCCAATGGCGACCGACACCTGTAGAACCCAGTATCACATGTATAATCTATAAACCATAATAAATTATCCATTTTAGTAAGTTACCATCCATTCTGTTATTCTATAATTCATTATGTAATTTGCTGCAATTGACTGTAATGATCAATACATCACATCATATAATCATCATATAACTCATAATATCATCATAACATATATACATGTTTATTTCCTAGCTAACCCTTACATACCCCATGGAGTAGCTATATTATGAACATCAAAATAATAATATAAAAATCAAAATGTATACATCAGAATGCCAGCAGAAATCCTCGAATGATAGACGACAGGATTCTGCTATCTACTCCTCTTTTGAAATGGGTAAACAGAGAAAAGGTGAGTATATAAGATACTCAGTGAATCTATATGCATCAATAAATAAACAGTAGGTAATAATGGATCAATGGTACCAATAGGTCTGATAACAGTAAACAGAATCAGTATCAGGTTACAAAATAGCCAAGAAATAAAACATAGGCTCAGTATCATATGGAAAGATAGATAAAGGGATGGACTGTATGAAATCATACAATCTCCAGTAATCAGTATGGACCATATGTAAACATATAGGTCTCCAGTAGCATATCAATATCAATGAGCATAAGACTGATCAGGTCTTATGTCCAAGACCATAACCTCTCATAGCTAGGGCATCAGTAATACAATGTGCACATCGCCGACAGTATTTTCCCACTACCCTGTCGGATCTGTAGCTCTGTCAAGCCACATTAGGATCAATATAAGGAAACAATGTATCAATGGATACCATTATGCAATAATGGCATCCTCCATATCAATAAGCTCAATATCAGTCAATCAATTATCAATAGGGTTCATGGCAATGTAAAAGGTGACATACAAACAATGATACATGGTTCGGTATTCAACAAAGACATGGAACAAAAGTTGGCTCGGCAAAGAAAAATGATAGGCCAATTGGCATGCCAACGTTGCTAGTGACAATGGCATTCAAATGGTAGGCCTATGGAATGTAAACAATAGGCCAAAGACAAAATAAGCTAGGCATTTCATCAAACACATGATGGGCATATAATGGCAAGCCAATAGTTAGGTTAGGGTGCAAAATTGACTTGCCCAATTCAACCAATAACAAGCTACATTTGCAATTATAACATAGGCATCAATTAAAAAAGATTAAACAACATCAAAAGGGCTCAAATTGGCTATGGAACATAAGGCAAAAATAAAGCAAAATATAGGGCAATAAATAGTAAATGAGGTTCGACCATACATGGGCTTTCACACCAAGTTTCCAATTTCAATTTCACCATAAATGTCATGTTAAAGGATGCACATAAGACTCACCTATGATTTCAAATAGCTTTAGAAAATTGATTTTCCCCTCCAATCACCAATGAAGCCAATAGGCACACCTTTGACAAAATTTGAATTCTACACCAAACCAATCATCAATTAGTTACCTATTATCCTCCAATTGACTAATTCTAATATCAATTAACATAATCAAACACTAATTCAAATAGCTAAGTTACACAACTTCCATTAGGTTTAGCAATTTAGGGATTTCTATCAATTTGCATCAATTGATGCAATCTAACTAAAAACCCATAAAATTCAACCTAAATATCATCTAATCAAACCATAAATTTGAACAAAACAACTTCTTACCTTGATGGAGTGTGATGGCCGAAATCTTCCCTTCTAATTTCCTTGAAATTCTTCAACTTTCCAAGCAAACTAATGGAGGAAAAAGATAGAACAAAGGTCAAACTCCATTTTTCTATGAATTTCTCTTAAGAAATTTGATGAGAAATGAAGAAGAATTGAAGAAGGAAGATGGAGAAGTGGTTCGACAATGAAGGAGGAAGAAGAAGAAGATGCAACAATTTGTCTAAGTGTTGAATATATAGAAAAATCAATTTAGCAAATTACAACTAACTCCTCAAACTTCCATATATCACACTTTGGTCTAAAATCTTCTGTAATTTATTCTGTCAATTCTATCAGGATTTGAAATTCAAAGTGGGGAGTCAATAAGCTTATTTTAATTTATACTTATTTATAAAAATAGTTTCAGAGTCATTCTGTAACTCTGACGGACCAATTTCCACTATTCACCTTAAACTTTCATTTATTTACGATTTTGTCATTGGTTACTTTTTCAGTGTTCCTAAATAATTTTTACTTCTTTCTTTTTACCAAAATTACACATGCATTATGGTGATCTTTTACTCCTAGGTTGACTTCAGAAATTCTTCTGTTAACCAGACTGTTAATTTCTCGGCAGTGTTCCTGGCACCGCCACTTTTCGAAAAAATAACTAGTTCGCTTTCTAACTGTGTCTCTAAAATTATCTCCCATCATTTCAAGACTTATGAATTATATACTGAGAATTAAATCATGCATGTGAGTTATAAATTTCTAGGGTATTACATAAGAGATGATTCTTATTAGATGATTTTTCCCACTATTTCAATAGGAATTGAACAAATGGCAAGGTTCTAGAACCTTCATACAAGCTCTTCTCTTCTTTAAGCTTATCTATTAGTTTGGTATATGAATTGATATTTTTTCTTGGAGAGTTGGCTGATCCATCAACTAAAATAGGTAATTAAAATTTATCCCAACCTTTTTATACAAACCAAATAAGATAGGAACATTTGAAGAAGGAAAGAAGGATGATGAAGAAAGATTGATAGATTTTATATCAAAACTATTTGGAGGGATAAAAAAAATGGAATCCAAGAGTTTAACTTAAGTTAAAGTTCTTAAACTTCAATTTTTTTAATTTAATTTAAGAATTCTATGGTTTGATTTAGTAAATAATTGAGCTAAAAGTGTAAAGAATGGACTGGAGTTTAAAGGGGATTCTGAATCTGTTTTAAGGCAGTAATTTATAGCTAGTATTATGAATTTGTAATGAATGAATTTGAGGTTGGTAAAAACATAAAAGTTTTAGATAAATATATTAATTAGATGTCTAGAAAAGAAATCGATGAAATTCGAAGTTAGGAGAGAGTAATTGAGCAAAAATCATGACTGGCCAAAATGAGATTTTCTAGAATTTTACAACCGTGTTTTAATTATTTAAAATAATATAGATATAATTACAAGAAGTGTTAAAATAAAAAGTGTTCATTTATATATTATATATAGTCCTGTAAAAGGGTTTTACAATTGGATTTGTGGTTTATAAGATATTAAGTCATAAGTGTTAACTGCCAGAATTGATTGATAAACAAAACATCGGTTACTATATTCTATTGATATGAGGATCTTAGAGTTTGAATTAAGAAAAGTGGTAAACATGAAAAATAATTATTTATATGTTATATAAATGTATGTAAAATGGTTTTGTAATTGGATGAACACGGAATTAATTATAGATATGGAAACAAGATCTATTCGGATAGAGATTTCAGGACTGTTGGTTAAATTTAAAAATTCACTAATAATTATACAGTGATCCAAATAATCTAAAATTTGGATATGTTATAATATTTTGTATCTAGAGTAAATATAAAAATAATAAAATTAATTGGATAAGTATAAATTTAATTATAGGAAAAAAAACAGAGTCTGCCTGAGTCAAAGTTACAGGGTAGCAGGGTTGACAGTGAGATTAAGTTCAAACTATTACCATATGATGTGTAGAACTTAAAAATGTCTAAATTTTGGATATATTATAGCTTAATATGTCTAGTTTAAGTAGGAATAATAATTGAAATATTTGGATAATTATAAAAAGAGATATGGATTAAGGAGCACAGGCTGCTAGTATGGAATATTACACAGAAAAACCTTAGTGATTTGAAAAATTTAGAAATTTC
Source organism: Aleurites moluccanus (assembly GCA_948193065.1). Classification (NCBI taxonomy): domain Eukaryota; kingdom Viridiplantae; phylum Streptophyta; class Magnoliopsida; order Malpighiales; family Euphorbiaceae; genus Aleurites; species Aleurites moluccanus. The sequence continues at coordinate 1,986 of CANXYC010336995.1, read as the reverse complement.
TTAATTATAAATGTAATTAATGTAATTTTATGTTAAATAGTATCTAAATTAGAATTAATTGAATAAGTATATTTAAGTTTGAATAAATGACATAAGCATTAGATTAAGGAAGAAATGAGTGGAAAGTGTACCAGTAGAAAGTGCCCAGTAAGGTGAGTAATATACATACTATTTTGCTTGGCTTGACATTGTCTTCAAATTAAATTATTAAAAATAGCCATGAAATATCATTGTTAGCCAAAAATACCAATTGTATCATCCATGATTAATGTCATGCCCTTTTATAATCCCAAATGAATCCTTTTAAATAAATTTGCATGATTGGCCTAATGCTTCATGTATTAAACCCTTGGGAGTGCTTAAGTTATTTTTGATACTTAATGATTAGGTACTCTATGTATGACATTAATGAAATGACAAATGTTTTAATGACATTGTGCACAATGGTTTAATGGTCCTAGCTAGGAAGAGATTAATTTCCTAGCCATGCAGTCTAATCAACCATATGAGTAAATAGCATGCTACTGGATTATAGCATGTGCTTAAGTGATCAATAATGATTCTTTCATTTTACGATATGAAATGCTATGAATTTTTAATGCCAATGTGAAACCGAATCTATATGTTAAATGACTTCAACTTTATGAATCTTTAATTGATTGATAAACCCATTATTATTGTATATTTTATGCCATCATTATCTTTCTTGTGAACAACGCTCTCACCTAGCCTTACAAGTAAGATAATATGTGTATTACTCACTGAGTATAATTATACTCACTCCTGGTTTGCTTAATTATTTTTCAGGAAAGAAGTGCTAGGGGCAAAAAAAAAAATCCCAAGACAGTTTCCTTCCTCCGTACTTGGGACATCCAACGACTCCAATGTAAATTTCTCTTTGGTGGAGTCAGTCAGTTCATACTCTAGAGATATATGGGTTATATAATGGGAATTAGATAGTTTGTGTATACATGTTAACTGTTATTGAAATTGAAATGATAACTGACAATAAAAAAATGAATATGGTATGATATATGCTAATGATAAAGATATTAATATTGATAATACTTAAATATAGACTATATCATATTATGAATAGAATGAGCATATAGAAGTGTTTTATATGACTGTGGGAATTGTGAATTTAAGGTATAATGATAGTAAATTATTGGGAGTGTAAAAAATAATTTTTTTGTGTAGGCTGTATAATTTTTGAAAGACCCAGTTTTAGGTCAGGAATAATATTAAAAATACAAAAGAGACTCTGTCAAAATTTCTATAAATTTAATAAATAATAAATGGAATTTTAATATTAATAAATGAGTTAAGAATGAATGATTGATAATTGGATTGTTAACGGGTTCTACGGGTATATGGTAATCTTAAGTATACCCATACCCTAGGACCATTGTAGCCAAAAGTGGGTCGTGACAGTTCTTAAGCCTAAAATATATCCTTTCTCTATTGGATGATATGTTTTCGTCCTGTAATTTAGCAACCGTGAACACAATGAGTTTATTTATAAAATCATTATCAATCTTTCTATTTCTATATTTTACTTTTAAGTCATTCAATATATATTTAAGGCTAACTCCTTATATCTCCATTCCTAAAAGTTAAGAACCTAACTCATTTAAAAATTTATTGTTATATAACTATATTGATACATTGTATAACATACTTTTGCTGAAAATTCGGCAGCATCTCCTTACAGTTCTCCAAGTGTACCAATTAAAAAATGTTATAGTTTAACACAACTTTTAATATGCATTCAGAGAACAAAAAAGAGATACAATTACTGAATTTTTACTTAATTGCATGATATACAAAGTAATCAGTAAGTTATAATAGTCAATGACATTTCTAAACTATCCAACATAAATAATTCAATGACCTCTCATTATCCATTCAGAAGTACACAACTTAAAAAATATTTTTTAATCCTACAAATATATATATATATATATATATATATATATATATATA
>CANXYC010336980.1:0-49126 GCA_948193065.1 Aleurites moluccanus | reverse complement strand
TCGACAGACTTGGCCAACGGTGGAGTTCTCAGCCGGATTCTGGATTCAACAGGTTGAAATCCCTGTGCTTTACTGAGCTTCGATCGATTCTGTGGTGGGACGGAGCTGTGACGAGTCCGGCAATTCCTCCAGAGAGGTGACTGGCTCACCGGATTCTGGGTTTCGATATAAGTTTCACCGAGTTCTGGGTTCAGTAGCGAGTCAACCGAGTTCAGCAGCGAGTCAACCGAGTTCAGCAGCGAGTCAATCGAGTTCAGCCGAGTTCAGCAGCGAGTCAATCAACTGAATCAACCAATCTTTTTGCAACTGAGTTCAGGACCGAGTCAACCAGTTTGGCAACTGAGTTCAAGCAGTGAGTCCAGTGAGTCAGTCAAGTAGAAATTTTTTTTTTTTGTTTGCTTTCAACAATCAACTAATTTAATTGTCACAAAAATTTTCTTTCAAATCAGATAATGCTTCAAGATTGTTAGGGTTTTTAGGTCAAGCAATTGATGCGATTGCTTGAAGCATTACACCCTAGGTATCTAGTTTGGAATACCTAGCATGCTGCCCCCAGCTAGCATATATATAGGTTTACACCAGGGTTGAACCAGTTAATGGGCTCTTGCCCATTAAGCCCACTACAAAGGTTTTTTACCTATTAGGATTTATATTAGAACATAAATTAGGGTTATTTAATAAACTTACCCAGTGTTTAATATCCCTCAACTAAACCCTTTGCCTCTATGACAGCAGAAATGGTCTATTAAAATCTGCACCACCTTATTCATGGTGAATCTGCATCTGTGGCTTTCTTTTTTACTTTGGTACTACTTTGTTTGTTGTTATTTATCTTTCTGAGCAAAATGTTCTAGTTAGGAAATTTAAGTTTAGTTGGATTATTGTCTTAGTCTTATATTAACCTTTCTCTTCTTACAAATTCATCTTTAGTTTCAAAAACAATTCCACAAATATTTAATGGATGATGAAACTTTAGCTCATAGACTCCTCAATCTTCATAAATTGGGGGAATTGAAATTAGCTATAATAGTATAATATACCAGATTACCAATGGAAGGGAACTTTCGTGGAAATGCATTAAGAAAAAGCAAAGAAGAAAAACAATATTCAATATAAAAGACACCCAATTTAATATTCAATAATGACTGTTTTACCTCCCCCAATTTAGTGTATTTTGAGTGGACCTCGAGCCAACATGCCCAAAAAAAAAAAAAGAGAGAGAGAGAAGCCCAACATCCATCCAAAAGTTGATATTATTATATTTTACACAAAAAAAAATTAAGTAGCTGAAGTTTTTCACTAAATAGCTAATATGAACTACTCTCTAAACTAATTTATTTAGGAACCCAAACAATGGTATCACTATTAAGGAAATGACAAATTGGTGGACCTCCGGGTTTAACATTGAGAACCTGAAACGCAAAATGCTTCGGACTCCAAGATGATGTATCCAAGTGGCAAACAACAAGGGCTTTAGCTTGGGAGCCATCATCACCCATCAATGGAACCATATAAGTCTCTGTCTTCATGATTTTATGACAATAAAATACAGCATATGCATATATCTCCTTATGACACACTATTTGATTATCACCCATCATTTGAACTCCCTTTAAAATAGTATACTCATGTTTCTTTTTATCTTCTTTTGCCTCATTGGAAAATGCTTCAACTTTCTTTCCAAATTTTGCAATGATAAATTCAACTAATGATTCTAAAGAAGTAGCACAATACTTGTCTTCTCCTCTAATGCCTGGTGCTTCACATTCTTCAATTGTTTGTATCATGATTTTAGCTTCTTTTGAGTTGGGTTTTATTGAAAAATACCTGAAAATTTCTGGCAACTTCTTGCTTGAAAAGGGTATAGTTTTAGCAATTTTACGGGGCAAGAAATTTGACAGATTAGAAGATTTAGAGAAAATAATACTCATTTTTTTGCCAGGAACAAGATCATCATATAGAAAGAATACAGTGGTTGTATTGAATATCTCATTTTTCTTAAATTGTTTTGCTTCAGACCAATACCCAACTGCATAGTTTGCCCTAGATGGGGGATAGCGTGCCTTAGATGGGCCTCTATTACTAGCCTGAATTTCTGATACTGAAAAGGAATTTTTATTTCCTGTATTTGTTTACAATTGCAAATAAATATAAAAATTGAATTATATATACAAATATATTACAATAATGTAAATGACAGAGAAAATTAACTAACCTGCAGGTTTCAAAAGATCTTGTAGAACCTTTGGCAATGGACTGTGTGGCAGCTTAGATTGCCAATACACTTCTGCAGGTAGAATGGCATTATTTCCTTTGATTAGAAAAAGCTGCAATTAGGTTGATGATGAAACTAATGTTAATTTCTTTTCCATATACATATTTTCAATAAAATTATTTAAAGAATAAATAGTATATGCTTACACAAAATAAAGCAAAGATAGAAAATACTCCATATATATATATATATAAATATATCAAAATTGAGAGATGAGAATTCGTAAATTCAATTAATATGATAGATGCCAAATGTATGATGAAAGTCTAGCTCTTAGACTCCTCAATCTTCATAAATTGGGGAATTGAAACTGGCTATATTAGTATAATAATATACCAGATTACCAATGGAAGGGAACTTTCATGGAAATCCATTAAGAAAAAGCAAAGAAGAAAAATTATATTCAATATAAAAGGCACACCAATTTAATATTCCCTCCCCAATTTAGTGTATTAAAGTGGACCTCAATCTCCATTAATGAATTAGAGCCAATGTGCGTGGACCGCATTTGGATAAAAAGTTAGGGGGAGGAAAACAATAATTAAAAATTACTTTATTTAAGCATATCTATATGTTATTAAATAATACATGGAAAAACAAATATTAAGGCTTATAATAAAAAAATTATAGAATTATATATATATATAATTACTGACATGATTTCATCATAAGTTAATTTTAAAATCATTCTTAAAATATAATATATCATTATAATGAATTTTATCGTCATAACTCAATATTTATATATATATTAATAAATTATTAAAATGAAAATCCACCATCTATAATATATTAATTTTAAGTGTGACTTTAAAATTGTCTTTTGATAAAGTCGTTTCAGCAACAGCAATTATTTTTTATATTAATTCCCACTAATAAATACAATTTATACTCTAATCATATGACTAAATCCTATTTAACCTATCTTTTATCTGTACATAAACAACTAACAGTGCATAGTATCGAAAATTCAACTGTGAACTCAATTCTTCTTCATGTGAGTTATCAAGAAGAGGATCAAGCAAATGAAAACTAATTCAACAAATCTTTTGATAATTTATTTTAGTTTGATTTAGATTTTTCTATAAATCACTATAAAAATAATTTTTCCAATATAATTTCTCTTCAATTTTGAGATATTCAAGGATTAATTTGTTTTAAATTGAGATATTATTGAAGGATTGATTTATTGATCAGTAGGTTTTGTAATACCCAATTTATTTTTCTTTGCTCAATTAGATTTAATGCAAGTTTTTTATATGTTTTTTTTAGCCGCAAATTAATGTCTTTGTTTTTAGTATGATTGCAAATAGATTTTGGCAGAGATGTTGGCATAGTATGTCCTAACGATTATCTCTATGATAATAATATATTTTCTTATGATAATCATTTATAGTCAAGAATATAGTACATAAGTTACCTGTTAGGTGAGTTACTCTTAGTATGAAAAATAAGATTACTACTCAATCTAATACAAATATTTAAAATAGTTTATGATGATATGACTTTCCATTTGGACTATACTAATTTGAAAAAACTATCACCTCTATTTATCTTCTTTGTTAGTATAAAATATTAACATAGTAAAAGTGGTGAGTCACAAACTATTTGATTGAGATACAATAAACATATGCTCATTTTTGAATCATTGAACAGTAACATAAGATAATAGTGATATGAAATTTTATTGTTTATCAATAATTTATTGTCCTGATCATAATTATGTATATAATCATTTAACCTGAAATAACATGATTATTCATATGTAGGTGGATAAAGAGTTATCCATGTACAGTGATATGAACATGTGGTGGTGTTAATTAGCTATTAGTAGAATTTGATATTCAGACACGAGATCTATTACTTCTAGTAAACGAGAATAACATTTTATATTTTCTATAGTTGTTAATATATATCAAGTCCTTGACCAAAAGATAAGAATAAAATGAGTTTCTATATTGTTATCTATTATATTGAGAACATGTATTGAGGAATCTTTATATTAGGGTTTGACCTTCACCAGATCCTAGCAAAGATAAGAATCTTCTTAATAAAAGAATTTTAGTGCATGGTAATTATAATCATGGTGTATAAAATATCATTAATCAGTTATTACATATTCATATTAATATAATAATTGATATATCTTATTTTAGGGGTAACTCATATATGGGAACTTTTCAGTGAGTGATATTGTATTTCATTATTAATTAGGTATGAATCTAGTTAGAATGTCACATACAAAAATAAAATTGCACAATCAAACTCATTATCTCAATTATTAATTAATTAATTAATTGAAATAATTAGAAAAAATTAGTAATTAATTTACAGGATTCCTAGCATGATCTGGTAGACCAATAATTAGGATAGTGTCCATTTAGTCTTAATTAATTTTTATTGAATATAAATAGAAAGAATTAAATTGAGAGATTAAAAGTTGTTTAGTGTTAATGTTATATATATAGGTTGTGTAAAGCTATTTGAGAAAGAAATATATTTATCTCACATTGAAAGTTTTTGAAACTTTCAAGTAATATATAAAGAATAAATGAGCTTAATAAATCAAATGGAAGATGGAGAGAATTATTGGAGGGAAATCAAAATTTAACCTTTAATAATTAATCTAATGATGACACTTGGCACTTGCATGTGTGTAATCTTTATCTGATTATTATCATTTTATTAATTACGAAATTATTTAAATATTTATTTAATTAATTACAAAATTTTTTGAATAAAAATCAGACAAAGGAAAACTGCATCAGACAATTATTATTCAAACATTGTGACTGTTTGAATGAAGACAAAGGAAACTGATTTAAGCAGTTATTGATTTGAATTCAAACATTGTGTGTGTTTGAAAGAGTGTCTTAAAGTCTATAAAAGTAGACTTCTGCAGGTTAAGAAATAATAACTTCTTCTTTTCTGTTTTCCTTTCTCTTTTTGATACAATTCACTAAAGGAAATCTCCAAGTTTGCTGCTTGTAGATTTCAAGTTTTGCTTTGTTGTATCCTGTGAGTGTACTGCCATTAAAATTCTGCAGCAACTTAGATAGTGGAGGCATTAACACTTAAAAGACAGTGTTCCTAACACGCGTCAAAACTTCCTAATTGGTTATTTTTCCTAACAGTTAAATCATAAAAAGGACCGCTTAGGGTTTTATAACCAAAATTCCTATATTAGATTTAAGGATTGGTTATTTGGTAATATTTACTAAATTCTAGTGTGTATATATATATATGTTAGTGGATTTTAGTGATTAAAAGAAAAAAAAAAGATAGCGATTAAAAAGTATATGTTAGTGAATTTTAGTGATTAAAAAGAAAAAAAGAAGATAGCGATTAAAAAGAAGATAGCTTCTTATATCTTTTATATAAAAGAAGCTATATATAAAAGATATAAGAAGCTATCTTCTTTATATAAAAGATATATAAAGAAGATAGCTTCTTATATCTTTTATATATAGCTTCTTTTATATAAAAGATATAAGAAGCTATCTTCTTTTTAATCGCTATCTTCTTTTCTTCTTTTTAATCACTAAAATCCACTAAAATAAAGAAGCTATCTTCTTTTCTTTTTTTTAATCGCTATTTTCTTTTCTTCTTTTTAATCACTAAAATCTACTAACATATATATATATATATATATATATGTCTGTGTGTGTATGTGTGTGGATTTTAGTGATTAAAAAAGAAGATAGCTTCTTTTATTAATATTTCTTCAAATATTAATAAAAATATTAGATAGATTTGATTATAGTAGAAAAATATAAACTATTTCTCATTGTATTAGTTCAGGTCTATATTTAGTTGTTGACCTTCCGAACCTAAGAAAAGAAAAAAAAATCCTAAAAAAAATAAGAAAAAATGTACAATGTATAGAAATAATATTGGAAGGCAAAAGATTTTTTTGGTTGTCTTGATGTGATATTAATTCATAATTAATAGTTAATTATTAGTATTATATCCTATAATTATGCAAGATCGATGTGAAAGATCAAATTAAGCATAATCAAAATTTCAAAGAAAAGCAATGGCGAAGAAGATACAAGTAACAGTATAATATACTTTAGCTAGAAGATAACATATAGTACAAGCTAATGCCATTTAGCTATTAACTAGCTGCGAAGAAACTTGTCTCATGGTTAGCCGACTTTGAGGATTGGCAGTCAAGCATGCAAGTGCAAGTTTTATGGTAAGTAACAACCCATCAGCAGCTTTATTTTGAGGAAATGGGAGGCGTTGGTCAACCACATTCTCGAGAGTATGTTGATCGATTGGCCATGACAATGATAATGATAACAAAGAAAGAGATGAAATAAAATCATCCGGATGTCTTTCCATTATTATTTCAAGTGTCACTACACCAAAATTATACTATTATAATATAAGCAAGCTGTACAAAAGGAAAATAAAAAGTCTTAAATCATGACCTTTATATCATTAATAATAAAAATGGAAGTCTTAATCATGACTTTTATATTATTAGTTGTAAAATTGCATTAAGTGTAATTTTAATATGAAAAACAATTAAGAAAATTAATCAAGGTATGTACCTGAGCTGTATATCTAAATGTGCCTGCAAATGAGGTTCAAATTGGAGAATCAAGCATCAAGAGCCTAACTGTTCTAAAATTAGAGACATGAGCCTTAAATTCTGAATCTACCAGAACATTGTGGAAATGTCTCGTTGAATAATTCAAGGAGAGCAATCATAGTGCATATAGACTAATGCTCATGGTGCATATAGGCTAATGCATTAGATATTCTTTTAATAACATTTAGCCCCTTAAACCAATCCAACTCCATTGCTTGCAGGAGAAAGCAATTGATCGGTTCAATTTAAATCCAATTAAAACTTTTAAAAATTAAATTTATTGAGTTGAAATTTTTAAAAATTAAATTAAATCGAACTAAATCGAATTGAAATTTTATAAAATTACATTCGATTTTTTCAGTTTTTTAACAAAATAAATATAAAATTATCAAAAATATATATTTTTAAATATATATATATATATAGCTAGATCAGGTTTGGTTATTTCAAATATTTTCTAAAAAAAACTAAATCGAACTGAATAGACTACATGGATTAATAAAAAAATTCTATTTCAATTTTGAATGAGTATCACACAGATTTATATGTAAGAAAAAACCCTTTTTAAAAAAAAATGTTGGAATCACTATATAATGATAATTAAAGATCATAAGAAAAGAAGTAGATATTAATAAATAAAAATATTCAAAAGCAATAATAATAGTTTTCTAAATATCTAAAAGACAACAACATAGTCATCAAACTTCTAGATACCTAAAAAAAATAAAATTAGTAATCAAACTATTTTAAAGATCTAACAAAGAAATATATTAGAGAAATGTAACTTGATTTTGTATGCATCCACAAATTCTTCCTCCCTTTATAAAGTACAAAAAAGGGACAACTCACATAAAAAATTATAGAAATATTATTTCACATATAATTAATCTTATTTAAGGTTAAAAATTTATCACCTCTAAATTTTGTGTTGCATAATTGGATACAAGTGAAATTACCATTCATCATCTCCTTCCTTATCCAGCTTCAGATCTTCAGCCAGCTGGTGAGGAATTTGGTCCAGAAGGAAGAAACGCACTTAATCCTTGACAGCTGCTTTAGCTAAGAGGTCTGCACAAATTCCTTTACTTTTCTTTTAAAGAGTGCAAAATAATTTGTTGCATTAATTGCATGTTAAATATTATTTGAATAATTACATATTTTAAAATTTAAACTAAGATTTAGGAAAAAATAAATTGTAGTAAAAAAATATTATATATATATATATATATGTTGGTTGCCCATAACCAACACAATTTGCCACTATAAGTGGGACTAGTTGTTAGTCCCTTGAAATTATTGAAACAATAATTTAATGTTTGACTGCATACTTTATAATATAAAATGACAAACACTCATGTATTATTGATCTCTTTATATTTTATTTTTATATTTTTCAACTTTAATTTTTATTGTAATTTATAAATTTGACTCGATTTATAGCAATTTGTATTGTAATTTGTAGTAATTTTTAAGAGATGAGAAAAAATTGCAGTAATATTTTTCATAAATGTTATAATAAATGATATTTTAATCATATTTACAAGAAGTGTTATTTTAACATGAACAAATGTTTAGACATGTAATGATATTTGTAAAAATTGTCATGCAAATGTCATTTTTTCCATTCATAATAGTGTGGGTATTTAGAAGTCTGATTATTAAATTGGAGTTTTGTCAAATTGAAATTTTATATTGAGATTAATTTTCATATTAGCTTAAAAAAATTCAATTGAAATATTATTTAAAAAGTAAAATCTAATAAAAAATAAAATTTGGCAATTAATGACAAAAACCACAATATTAATTTTAAAAAATTTAATAAATTTTGAATTTTTAAATTGAGGATTAAAATCTAATAAAAAATAAATTTTGAATTATAAAAGCGTTACTACATATAGTTTTTGCTGTAGTGTGATCTCATATAAAATCTTTTATCATATTCAGGAATTGACCAGCAAATACTAATGAAAGATGTGATTGAAGAATGTTATCAACTCCTGGAAAACATGATGCTGAGGGCGTGATCTATGTTTCCAAACTTCAGTTTTGTTAAGCCAAATGTACGAGATTTCTTTCTCGCTAAAAGGTCATTCATAGATTCTTCGTCAACTACAATTTCACACACAGAAATTTGATGGAATATTTGAAGAACCTTATTATACAAAGGTTTATATGCCTTTGTTAGATTTCATAAAGGGAAACATATAATCTTTTATTGAAGGAGGACTAGTTTGAATAGGCCCTACAATCATTTGAAATTAGAATGGCTAATTAACGTTCTAAATAATCTTTTCTTTTCCTCTTGTAAAGGATTGTTTCTATTAATGGAGATTATATAAAGCCAATAGTCAAAATCCAAAACTCAAATCTCAAACTCCACAAATAGTATATCTATTCCGAAGAATATACTTCCAAGCTTGTGAACGTGAATCTTTGCTAGAGAATCCAACTTCAAGAAATCTTTTTCAGTCAAATGCTTTTCTTTAACAACCTTTGTCTAATGATGGTTAAGCCACCCTGGCTGGGGAAGGGTAACTTAAATCCATTCTTAGCTTGCTGTCATTAATGGGGTTACCAATAAAAATCAAAGAAAACCATAGCTTATTTTGGCTAAAAGAAATTTTTTAATTAGCAAGGATTTAGGTTAGTTAAACAAAGATAGAAAGTACTTGTCCATTACTATAGTTAGCAAATTTGACTAGGTCTTTTTTTTCTTTTCTTAGCTCAATGGGTTTTGAGATGGATGAAGCAAAACAAAGAAGAATGGAAGAATTTTCTTGTGTCTCCTGAAAAACAAGAATCTCTTCCAGGTTTAAGGTTTTCAGTTGGCTAATTAAGCAGATCATCTCTCTCCATAATAAACCCAGTTTTTGAATTGAATGCCTTTGCTTGTTTTTGAGACTGAATCTTCCCAAGTCTCAAACAAGCCAATATAAAAATTTATATCTGTGATATTTATTACATTCAAGATTTTGATGGTTTTGATTTTGAGGGGGTGGAAAGATGAACTGTTTTCAATGTTGCATGTCAGAACAGAAAGTCAACAGAAAATCATTGAAGAAAAGCATCAGGGAATATCAAGACACAAGAACTTTATCCTCATATGCTAATATCTCCTTCAAAAGTGGTGAATTTTTAAACTCCATTTTTAAATTCTTAAAATTTATTTATACTTTCGAGAACATACATATTCTTCTTTTCCTTGGCCTTGTTTCTTCTAGTTTTCAACATTACTTGTCTGTTAATCATAATTAACATAATACGCCATCTACACCCTCGCAAAGCAGGGAGTCTCGTGCACTGAGGATTCTTTTTGTAAATGATTGTACTCTTGGTTGTCCCTCTCTCTATATAGAGACGATTGATTTTAGTTAAAGTCATCATATAAAGCATTGTTCTCATACCTAGAATTTCTTTTTGAAATTGAAGGCTATGTCTGATTTTTGAATAATATTGTAAAAATGGGAAAGGAAGAGTTTTTGGCTAAACTTAAAATACAATATTACAAACACAGCAAAAAACTCGTAGCAAAGAAAACAGAGTATGAAACAAATGAGGGAGAGGAGAGAAACACAAACTTCATTCTAAAAATATTATACAAAAACATTTCTTTTTTCTTCTTCTTCATTTTCTATAACTCTGACTCTCACTCTTTTCATGTATAACATCCACCCTTTTTATAGAGGAAAATGATTTTCTAGTCAACAACTAATGCTTACCTAATCAAGATTTCCTCCCATATATACTTCCTTTCCTTAAAACAGGGATATCCATTCCTTTTCCAACTAAATCAATGAGTGCAGAAATATCTATGCAAAATCTCAATAATCTCCAACACTCTTTTCAGGCCTTCACGTCATCTGCAATCTCAAACTTTCATTTGGGGTCATCATCGTTTTTTTATGGTCTTTGACAAAGAAAAAACTCCTCTTTGATTGCAACTCTCCTCCACGAGAGTATCCATAATTCTTCAAGCAAATGGCTAATCATGATCCTTCAACCAATCTCATAAATTTTAGCACGTTTTGGACATGCAAGGTTCCTCAAATAACATTTCAGTTTATGGACTTGATGGTCCCTTCAAATTTTCATCAAATATCAATTTAAAGACATCAATTGGTCTCCTTCAAATTTTCAGTTTAGAGACATATGATGGTTTTCTTCAATTTTGAGTTTATAGACATGAAGGTCTCCATCAAATTTTTCTTGTAGTTTTGAGACATGCCAGCCTTTTCCAGGATCATGAAAACGGAAATATAAAACTGCTTTTTGACAAAAACAAACAAATTCCTGAATAATTTCTGCAAGAACAGAAAATATTTTATTCAACGAGGTTTTTTAAAAACACAACACATTAAAAAACTATTGGCTAATCAAAGAGTATCATAGCCAATTTTAGAGGACTTGCAGAAATGGGTCACTTTAGAAGCTTAGATTTGACCCAATAAAACATTTTTTTTTTAAGAACTCATTCACAGGCCCACAAAAATCATTGGAGCTCTAATAACACTGTCATAAAAATGGGAAAGAAAGAGATTTTGGCTAAAACAAAATGACAGGAACTTAAAATACAACATCACAAATAAAACAAAAAACTCGTAGCAAAAGAAAACATAGTATGAAAAAAATGAGGGAGAGGAGAGAAACACAAGCTTCATTGATGCTAGATTATGATCTGCATAAATTACAAAACTAAAAAAATTATACAAAAACATATTTATTTTTCTTCATCTTCTTTGTTTTCTATAACTCTCACTCTCTCTCACTATTTTCCTGTATAACAGCCACCCTCTTATAGAAGAAAATGGTTTTCTAGTCAACAATTAATACTTACATAATCAAGATTTCCTCCCATACTTCCTTTCCTTAAATTAAGGATATCCATTCATTTTCAAATAAATCAATCATTGCAGAAATATCTCTGCAAAATTTCAATTATCTCCAACAAATAATTAAGAAAAAGGACTATTCTTCTTCTTCTTCTTTTTTTTTTTTTGAATAATGCAATTATGCTTCCAATAATGATTTAAAGAAAATTACATGACTAAATTTCACTTTATTTTCTATTGATATTAACAAGCCAAGTAACTAAACTCCACCCTTAATATGAGATTCTTCCCACCTTATCATGTTGTCAAATTATTGTTTATAACTCAACAAGATTACTTTTCCTATAACCTCAAAGAGTTAAATCTAAGTAATGGTATTTTATTTTATTCTGCAGATAGCAGCAGAAGAAAGTATATAACAGAAGAAATAAAGAAAATTGGAAAAGGGAATATATCTGCTGATATTTTCACATTCCGCGAATTAAATATAGCCACTAAAAACTTCAACCCTGATAATTTGCTAGGAGAAGGTGGTTTTGGAAGGGTTTACAGAGGACAACTTGACAAAACAAACCAAGTACTCCTACATTATAATTCTCATTTCTTTCCACATTTCCTTTCTTGATTATAAAGAAAGCAGGAAAAGAAAATATTGTAATGAGTTGGTGATTTATTTCTGTATTGTTTTCATTTTCTTTAGGTTGTTGCCGTCAAGCAACTCGATCGAAATGGATTTCAAGGAAACAGAGAATTCCTAGTAGAGGTCTTGATGTTAAGCCTTCTTCATCACCCTAACCTTGTGAATCTAGTTGGATACTGTGCTGATGGTGATCAAAGAATTTTAGTATATGATTATATGCCTAATGGGTCTCTTGAGGATCTCCTTCTTGGTATGTATACAGTACAAAGTAACTTTCATTTTGATTTCTTCCTCTTTCATTTCATTATAATAATAAAAAAAAAAGCTGAGACTTTTCAGATTTACCAAAAGGCAAAAAGCATTTGGATTGGAAAACCAGGATGAAAATTGCAGAAGGCGCAGCAAAAGGACTTGAATACTTGCATGAAACAGCGAATCCTCCAGTAATATACCGCGATTTTAAATCATCAAACATATTATTAGATGAGGAATTCAATCCAAGGCTTTCAGATTTTGGACTGGCAAAGCTTGGTCCAACTGGGGATAAGACTCATGTTTCCACTCGAGTCATGGGAACTTATGGCTATTGTGCACCTGAGTATGCATTGACAGGCCAATTAACCTCAAAGTCTGATGTATACAGCTTTGGAGTTGTATTTTTGGAGATAATCACTGGAAGAAGAGTTATTGACAATGCAAGAGCAACCGAAGAGCAGAATCTAGTTGTTTGGGTATGTATAGAATGTTCTAATTCTCCAAATTCTGATTTTGCACACAAAATATCCTCATGATACAATCACACTAACACGACTATTCTTACCAAAATTAACACCACATATTTTTATTTTAAAGGATTTCGCATTGCTAGATTACTTCCACATCGGATGTTAATAATTATTGTTAGTCGGAAAGAAAAATTTCTTATAAAATATTACACTTATTTTGTGTGGATCGCACGCCTAATTGTTGAAGGGAGGACTCAAATTCGAGACCTCCCCAAAGAGCCAAAGCTCCTTACTGCCCAAAGCTAGGCCTTAGGTGGTTGACGTTATGACTATTCTTGTATGGAGACTAGCGTACGAAACTAAAATATTTGTGGCTCATAGCTTATTTGTGCTATAAAGTGAAGCCCCCTTTTCTTGATTGTTTCTTTTTTCTTTTCTTTTTTTTTTTCTTTTGCAGACGAAACCATTGTTTACAGACAGAAGAAAATTCACATTAATGGTGGATCCATTGTTAGAAGGGAAGTACCCTGTAAAGGGTCTTTATCAAGCACTTGCAGTTGCAGCTATGTGCCTCCAAGAAGAAGCAGCTACTAGGCCATTAATGAGTGATGTTGTAACAGCTCTTGAATATTTAGCAGTAAATAAGAAAGGGCAGGAAGATGATCAGGGTATGGAAGATTACAATTCAAATGGAGCTATTTCTCCTTATAGAGATAGAGATGAAGATCGAACCGAACCGAATAGACCATTGATAGGGATAGGAAATGGAAGAAACTGTTAATTCAACTTGCTTAAGTATACAAAAATTTTTCAATCAGATTGTAAAGAAAAAGAAAACCATTTTATTTTAACCTTTCTGTCTGTTTATTTTTTATGCCCTTTATAATTAATATGCTTGTCCTGCTGCTACATCTGTTGCAAATGAACTCTGTTTCCCAGCAGTTTGATGGAGAGTTTCTGATCACATTTTTATATATAAAATTTCTATGACCAAGATTTTCATTCAAGACATTTGTTTATTAGTCAACAGGGGAAGATTTAAAATTAATTGAAGTCAGTTATATAAAATTATTTTCTCTCTAAGTAATTTTGGACACGTATTCTGATAATACAAGATAATAAGAAGATCCAGATCAATCATAATTTGAACTTGAATTAGAATTATCTGGATCACTTGTAAAAGCTAAAATATCTGTAATAGTAAATTTTTTCTTTTTTTTTTTTAAGCAGACACTCTTCACAAATTATATGAAGAATTATTCTTGCTATATGCATATAGACAAGTTACATTTGAATAAAAAAATTCAAATTCCTTTTAAGTACATGTCATGTATATTTATTAATATATCTACCGAAAACAATTTATGCATTTTAGCATGGTTGTTAAAATCGGATTAAATTGGCTTGTCGAATTAAAAAAATCAGAAATCAAATCAAGAACTGGTTTAGTCAGTTTTCATTTATCCATTTCTTAAAATTGGTTAAAAAATCAGTGAATCGATTAAATCGGATTAATTTTTTAGCTTAAGTAGGTCAGTTTTTTTTTTCAATTTTTTATCAAAACGACATCGTTTTTATCAAATAAAAAGGATATTGTTATGAATTAAAAGAAATTAAAAAAATTCCAATACTTTCGTTTTAATTTTATCTGACGCTAAAATATGATCATATTACCCTATTATATAAGTAGATATTTGAGTAAGTAAATGTTCATAACTTACTATATATATAACTTTTGACTTAATGTGATTGGATTGACACCATAAAAAATATTATTTTATATAAATTCTTGATTTAACCGTAATTACATTATATTTATTTTCATCACATATATAATAAATGTCAAATTATATATTCATATATATATATATATACCATTTTTTTTTCAGTTTGATCTCAGTCAAACCTCTAATTCTCTGTATTCACTGATTTTTTAACCAGTCCAATTGTAAAAATATTACATTTTAGTACCTCATTTAAATACACACATATTTAAATACAACCAATAAAAATATTTTGTTCTCTTACAAGAATTTCTTGCTATAAATTAGTTATATGATTTTCGATTACTCACTCCTAATACTTGAAAAAAAAAGGTTTATATGATTTTCAAAGTATAATATGCATGCTTGATTATCTAAAAATTAATTAAATAATCAATAAGTGTTGATTAAGATGAAAAAAATTTGAATCACTTAACTAAAAATCTCAATTTCGAGTCATGAGAATATAATAAATATTATTATAAGCATTATCTTTATAAGAAAAGTCCGATCAAAATATTGTCTAAATTAATTGAGATATCATAGATACTTAACGAAAGTATTGAAAAAATTAATTAAATCATAATTTATGAACTGAGAAATAAAATTATAAAAAGTCGATAATTAATATTTAATATTTTTTTTATAAATATTTTTTTATAAATAATATAATATATGAGAAATAAAAAATAGAAAATATTACATAAAATCACGCGGGTAATCCGGATTGATATGTAGGACGGGATTGATAAGCAACTCCGTCTTTTTTGACCTTTACAGTTCCCAATAAATAAATAAAATACTGTAAGAATCAACTGCAATGTCAGAGTTGAATATTATGATTTGAGATTGTTGTGTAAAAAATATAATAATTTTTATTTTATTGATTTTTTATAATTTTAAAAAAATTTATAAATTATTTTAAAAATTATAATATTATAATATTTATTATAATAAATTTAATGATATAATTTTTATATGAAATAAAAATTAAATAAATTTATAAATAGAAATTTACTGAAACTACTGTATTTTTTCCACTTCAACCATATATTATCTATATACCCTCAAAATTGAATGGCACATTCGTAATTTAATAAAAATTCCATGCCTTAAATTTCTAATTAAATTAAGAAAAAATGTAACATTGGACAAATATTTGCCAGCTGTAAAATTGCCCGCTAATAAACCACAGAAGGGTTTTAGCTTTGGCTTCGCTTTCTATTCTCTCGTCTTCTCTCATGGCCACAAGGCTCTGTTCTGCCTCTGCTTCTGCTTCTCTTACAAACCCACTAGCCGTGCCTCTCAAAGTCAAATAATCTACCCTTAAAAACCCCATTTATTTACTGGGTTGCCATCAAAATTCCCAACAAAACGTCTCTTCTTCTTTGTAGAGGCAATACTTGCAGCTCTACTAAGCTGGGGAGAATCGCAGAGGTGGTAGCTATGGGCCTCTCCAATACCCGGATTAGCCCATTGAAGCCAATTTGCCCCTCTTATTTCGAGTTTTCACGGTGTTGTCCCTGTTTTGCCTCTGTGGCTGCTTCTTCTCGGCCTTTCTCTAATGCACTTCACAGGTTCAATTCGAATTTTTATCTGTTGTATTTTTGGCTGCTTTATCTATTTTTTCTAGCTGGGTATTGTATTTTATTTATTTCTGTTACTATTTAATAGTTTTCAATTATATTGCAAGTTTATAGTAATTTTCGAAATCTTTTATAGATTTCTTTTTTAAAGTTCACAGCTTTTGATTTCTCCGAGAGCCACATTTTGTATTTTTTAGAGCATTAATATCTGGGTTTTTAGATAATTTGGTTTGTAAATCTCATTTTTGCCCTCTCTTTTTCTTCACAAGAATTTATGGTCAATTGGCTTGCCTATTGTCTTTCTGTGATTTTGTTGGTTTCCTGAGTATTTGGATACCTACATTTTTTGTTAAACAGAGCATTGGATTCTTGTATTTGTTAGGTTTTGGGTAGAAATGCATTCAGGGTCAATAGGTAACCTGGAAAAAAGAGGTGTGAATAGGGTATTAGCTTCCAGAAATTACTCTGCGGCCACAAGTATGGAAGTTTTTACACTCCATCAGTGCACTAAAAGCTCATCGCAACAAAAGAGTAAAAGCTGGAAGGAAAATATAAGGTTGCAAAAGAGTGATCATGTGGAAGACAGCAGTTTTAATTCAGTTTTGCATGAAACCATGTTTGCTGATAAAAGATACAAACTGACACAGGATAAATCTGGTAGTCAGAAACAAGCATTCTCAAGAAATGGTAGAGATCGTTTTGTTGATAGTAAAGATTGTGTTTCGCCAGTGCTATTCAGTACTGAAACAAAGGCTAATGGCAGTGGCTGTGGCAATATGACCCTGGATAATGTGAATGGTCAAGCAATTGATAACAAAAGGCTGAATGGTTTCTCTTTGACCAAAATTTCAAATACTGGTCCACAGACTGAGGGTTCATTGTCTATGAAGATATTGGAGCACTGGAAAGAGAGAAGTTTCAATGAAATTGAACTTGCAAGTGATGGTCTAATTGAAAGTAAAAGTAACCAGACCAAGGAAAAACTTGTTGCAGTTAGTGATGCTGAAACTCCTTCCAACTCTAAAGAGGTATCTCACCATCCAGATATTAAAAAGAGGCTTGCTAGTATTTATAGCAAAGTTCTAGTTGTTAATGATGTCTCTATGGCTGAGGAGGTTGTAGAAAAGCTCATACATCAGTACAGGGATCTTGTCCATGCGTGTGACACTGAGGTATGTGCTTTACTTAAACTACATCCTATTTGTCATTGTCCCTTTTCGTATGGTTACTCGTCCAGTGTAGAGGCACACTATTGTAAGACCTGCAGGGAAGTAATAAATTTACAAAACTGATGTTTGCATTTTGTAAAAGGTTGTTTAAAAGGCGCTATTCAAGGATTTAATGGCTGCAAACTGTGATGAAAAGGAAAGGTAATGCATATTTTGGTTTTAGGGTCTGTATGATTAGAATTTCAAATCAATTTGAGATGAGAGTGCAAATAAGAAGTAACTATAGGCTTCTTTGTTATTTTGGTATCATTGATTGTGCAATAGATTATTAGAATTTTAAGGAGAATATTTCTAATGTTTGGATGGATAGAAATCTGATCTGGTAGATGAAAATTTCTAATGTACTACTACTCAACTGAGAATCTGGAGTAGACCTGGGCCTGACCAGATGCTCCAAAAGTAATGCCTTTTTTTAGGAATTGGCTAGTAGCTTATCCAGGCCCATGCATTTGAACTATCTCACAAGTCTTTCTTCCATGTGATAATTCGGTTGTGACAAGAAGACCAAGATTGATTTGAGCTGAAGTGGTAAAAAATGATTTGATATCACCATGCTAATAAAAAGTTTCGACCAGGCAAAAAAAAAAAAATGATCCCACATTATGTATCAATCTTGGAGTTGTGATTTAGTTGAATTTAGTCAGCAACTGCCTAGTTCTTGATGATAATATCTTCACAGGTGGCCAAGATTGATGTGAAGCAAGAAACACCCGTTGACCATGGAGAAATAATATGCCTCAGTATTTATTCAGGGCCGAAGGCAGATTTTGGAAATGGGAAATCCTGTATCTGGGTAGATGTTTTGGATGGTGGTGGCAAGAAGATTCTGGATAAGTTTGAACCATTTTTCAAGGACCCAAACATCAAAAAGGTTAATTCTTTTATTTTTTTTTCTGTTATTTTCTCTTTCTTACAGCTCTGCCCTCTTCATTCACAGCCATCTTAGAATAGCATAATGATCATATATATTTTCGATGTAAATCAACAATTAAAAATTGGTCATCTGTAGGAATGAATCTGCAATTATTTTACATCTTCCTCACAATTTAGGTGCATGAATCGGACACTTGACTTGTGAAACCAGTTAACTTATGATGGTTTTATAATTTTTTCATAATGTTATGTCAAACAACTATTTTGATTAACAATTTTTTACCTGCTAGATAATTTATTTCATAATCAGATGCATCAAACTTTTGTATTTTGTTCCTTTTGGGTGCAGTGAAAGGTCAATTTTTCTTAAGTCCTTGCTTCTCTTTCATTTGTTGTACCATTACCATTATGGTTTCGTCTAACTATAAGGTAAATCCACAAGATAAACCAATACTGAATACTCAAATTTGTGCTGCCCTCTTCCCTCCCATGTGACCAAAGACAGTTTATTTTCATTGTTGGAAAAGATTCTTTTTGGCCTAGGAAAATGTTTGGATTCTGTGGTACCATTCTTCCCTAAATAATGATGTTAACTAAACCTAAAATTATGTTATCTATGCACAATGATTGACTTTACTGTGATGTTCACCAATTTTGACTTTTCACTTTGTACCGCTTTATTTTTATCTTCACTAATCAGGTTTGGCATATTTGGTCCCCAAACCATTGAGAACACGTAAAAATAGCTTGTTCATTCTGTAGGTTTGGCACAACTACAGTTTTGACAACCATATCATTGAGAAATATGGCATTCCTGTTTTTGGTTTTCATGCTGACACGATGCACATTGCACGGTTATGGAATTCATCAAGACGGACTGAAGGTGGGTATTCTCTTGATTCTCTTACTAGTGACAAAAGAGTAATGGATGGGGTTCAATCGTGCTATGAGTTGATTGGTAAAATATCAATGAAAACTATCTTTGGCAAGAACAAGGTGAAAAAAGATGGATCTGAAGGCAAAACAATAACCATTGCTCCTGTTGAAGAGCTGCAAAGAGAAGAACGTGAACCATGGATATGTTATTCAGCTTTAGATGCAATAAGCACTTGGCAGCTTTATGAGAGTTTGAAAAACAAACTATATGGAATGGTGTGGAATTTTGATGGGAAACCGGTTGGAAACATGTTTGATTTCTACAAGAAATACTGGCGACCATTTGGTGAACTTCTAGTTAGAATGGAAAGTGAAGGCATACGCATTGATCGACCATATCTTGCTAAGATAGAGAAGATTGCCAAAGCAGAACAAGAGGTTGCTGTTAATAGATTTCGCAATTGGGCAAGCAAGTATTGTCCTGATGCCAAGTATATGAATGTGGGAAGTGATACACAACTGCGCCAGTTATTTTTTGGTGGGATTGAAAACAGGTACAAGCTATATAATTATAATTGTGTTGATACATTTGTTTTATAGGCTATCTTTCAGCTGATAATTTCAAGCAGTCAAAGTCTCCATGTTAAAGGTCACAATCTCTTTTGCATACTGTAAAATCAATAAATAAAAATTTTAATATCTAGGCATGGAAGTCATCTTTATCTCTCCTTTGTAGTTATCCCTGCAATTTGCAAAAATAAAATTTGTCCCAGTTGTTTTGTGTATGTGTGTGTTTACTTTGGACTACTAAAAGTAGGAAATTTTGTGTCACCGAGCTCTCTTTCATCACATGGAAATAGTCCTTCATGGTGCTGAAACAGTGATAATGTGCACTGGTCTTTACTTGATGATATCATGACAAATAAGGTTAAGGAAAAAGACATTTATTTTAATTGTTTTCCAGAAAAAACCCTGAATATAGTCTTGAATATGCGAAAATGTTCAAAGTTCCCAATGTTGATAAAGTGATTGAAGAAGGCAAGAAGGCTCCTACAAAATACCGCAGTATCACGCTGCATAAAATTGGTAATTTTCCTGCTGAGATGTTCACAGCAACTGGTAGGCCCTCAGTCAGTGGAGATGCTTTGAAGGCCTTAGCTGGGAAGGTCTCTGCAGAATATGATTTTATGGATGATGCTGTTGCCGATCATTGTGAGATGGATACAATTGAAGATTCAGAAAAAAAAGTGCCATCCGTCCTCAAGGATGTAGATACTTCTGTGTATGGAGCTGCTTTGGAAGCGTTTGCATCCCTAGAAGAAGGGATCGAGGCTTGTCATGCTATTGCTTCTTTATGTGAAGTTTGTGCTATTGACTCGTTGATATGCAACTTCATTCTACCATTACAGGTGATTTTTGCTTCCATGTTTTTTGTGTCAGGAATGCTGCCATATTCTGTATGCCATGATGTTGTCAATATTATATTTTATTCATACATATCAATCGTTTTTACTTTTATTCTTATCAAGATTGATACAATTCTCTGTCTGTATTATCATGATTGCCTCACTGCATTGAGGTTATAGCCCAGGCAGGTTCAAGATTCCATTGAGCAACAGAATTATATTGACTATGGATTATGCTATTAACATCTAATAATGACATTATGAGGAACATCAGTAGGTGGTGGAATTGGTATTGTCATGGTGTCAAAACTGGACCGAATCGGCTGGTTGAACCGGGAAAATCGGGAACCGGACCATAGGCCGGGCTAGTCAGTCCCTTTTTACCCGTTCCCGAAGAACCAGACTAAAAACCGGTGAACTGGTCAAACCGGACTGGTTTTTCCGGTTCGGACGGATCATTTTTTTTATTTTTTTAAAATTTTTTATCAAAACGAATCTTAAAATTTTTTAATAAATCTTTGTGCTCAAGGAGATTTGAATCCAAGACCTTTTGAAGGTTTTCTAAGATTATTTCCACTGTACTAAAGACAAATTTTGTTAATGTTTTCTCAAATTTAATATTTATAATTATCAGATAATTTAATTAATTAATAAACTATACTATTAGCTTTTTAAAATAATTAAACTTATTAAATTTAATGTACCCTTAAAATATAAATATATATATATTTTTTTATGATTTGAAATTTTATTTTAATTATTTTTTAATACATTTGTTAACTAATGTGTATTAATTTATTTATTTTATATAAATATATTTTATTTATCATATTTTTAATATGTAATATAATTATAATATATCTTATATTTATTACATATTTAATTTAATTATGATTTAATTCTTGTTAAATTTTTTTTTAATGGGAAAACTATCTAAATATTAAAAAATTAGAGGGCAACTAGTATGATGCATGAGTGAATTTTTTTTCATATAATAATATGTGATATAAAAAAATATTTTTTATAATTTTATGTAAAATTAATTATGATAATTTTCATTTTTATAATAATTAGTTATTATTATATTACTATTTTAAATTTAATTGGATTATTTTTCTATTATATAATAGAAAAGAAAACAGATTAACGTATATTTTTTATATTATATAATATTAAATTTAATTATTTTCGGTTTTATCCCCGTTGAATTTTTGACCCTCCGACTCTCTATCTTCACCGGTTCTCTAACTGGTCTGGTTCTGAGAACATTGGGTATTATGCTTGCTTTGCTCATTAAAAAATCTTTACTATCGGAAAAAACTGACTTGCTCCTAGGACAGGTTAATTCATCAATATGCAGTGAGCAATTTCAGTATATGAATGGGAACAATATGGGTAGATAGTGTATTCCACATCTTCACTTCCAAAAAAAAGCACTCCGTATTACCTTAAGTTTTTAGCACTAAATTTTTGAGGTACTTTATGCTGATTGAATATTTTTACACCACAGGGGAATAATGTATCAGGCAAGGGTGGGCGTGTTCATTGTTCGCTGAATATCAATACAGAAACTGGGCGCTTATCAGCTAGGAGGCCAAATTTGCAGGTTTTCTTCTTTTCCTTCTTTGTTTGGTGTGTGTGCGCCTTCTCATAATGAACCTTTTAATAAATATGACCGTGGTATTTCACCAGGTATCTATTTTTGCTGTTCCGTACCATCTTCTTCGATATCTATATAATGATAACTCAGAGAACAGATGAAACTCTCTCTTCAGCTGTATCAGTGAAAGCATGATTTTGATTGATAATGAAATACACTTGTTTATTGAACTAATTACAGCTGTAGTGAATTCTGTTAATATTGAAATGAGACTGCCATTGTTTACATGCTTGCTGAAAACACTAAAAGGTTGTGAGAATTATATCTTAAGTTTAAACTGCAAAAGTATTTTTATTTCCTCTCTGGACTGACGTATTTCACCTTCTGATGTATGAATGTCATCCTGGGTTTACATTGAGGATGATTCAGTCTTCTTTAGTGGTTACTTATTGACATTAGATGATATTTTTAGATGTGAATGTTGTTTTCTTCAGAATGCACTGGAGATATAAGCATGTAACTTCTTGTTCTCAATAATTGAGAATCAGCCTGCTTTGGAAAGGACAGGTATAAGATCCGTCAAGCATTTATTGCTGCACCGGGAAATTCCCTTATTGTTGCTGATTATGGACAGGTTAGTGACTTGAGTATCCACTAAACAACATTATATTTCAAGGATTGATTGAAATATTCTTTCTATCACAGCTTGAACTTAGGATTCTTGCACATCTTGCCAACTGTAAAAGCATGTTGGAAGCCTTCAAAGCTGGTGGAGATTTCCATTCAAGAACAGCAATGAACATGTATCCACATATTCATGAAGCCGTTGATAAAAGGGAAGTGCTTCTTGAGTGGGATCCTCAACCTGGTGAGGATAAACCCCCAGTTCCTCTATTGAAGGTGAACTTTCTTGCAATTTGATGGTGGAATCGTTTCATGCTTTCCATTTGCCTATTTTCTGGTTTTAAGAGATTGGATGTAGCCTATTTTTCTTTGTACTTTCTTCCCCTTTTTCTAGGATGGGGAATATGATAGAATGGTTACATTGGTAGGATAAATAGGAAACTTGGATATCAGAATATGCTGCATAAACATTTGTGCTAACAATGGCTTAACTCTCACTGTCACAGAACATGTAATCTGTTGCCAATCGTTGCCTTTAAGCCATCAGTTAAATTCTTTTGAAATTGATGCACAAGTTATGAGCACAGTTTCCTGGATCAAAGCCAGTTTTAACACTGCAATAGTTGTGGTTTAGTTCTGATTCCCAGAGGGAACTCCTTTCTCTCCTTGTCCCTTTTTGTAAAAAATAGAAATTCCTGTCACATAATGGAAACAGCAGCTACAATAAGTGGAATAACAATTCAGATATCATCCACATTCTGCAAATTAGATTGATATATAAAATGTTCTATTAGTCCATTTTCTTTTTTGCTGTTTAACTCCAATGTATCTTAGGATAAAAATGTTATCTGAAACAGGGGCACTACTAGTTTATGAAGAAATGAGACCCTTTTTGAGTTTAAAGAAATGACGCATTTATTTATTTTCTGAGTGTTGTAGCATGTTATCCTGGTAAATATTTATGAGTTTGCTTCTTCATTTCAACAGTTAAAATGTGACTTGAACATTATGCTTTTCTGTTTAGTGGTGCTTCTGACTTTATTTCCTGAACCTTGTTAACTTGCATGTGTTTCATTATGTCAAAGAATGATCATCAATTATTATGATCAATAAGTAATCTGATTTTGGAATTCAAATTGCCTTTTCTTACTGATTGAAAATGGTTCAGGAAGCTTTTGGCTCGGAAAGAAGAAAAGCTAAAATGCTTAATTTTTCTATTGCATATGGTAAAACACCAATGGGGCTTGCGCGGGATTGGAAGGTAATAATGCAGTGGCACTAAATAGTGAGAGATTCCTACTGGTTTCACTTAAATCAAGATGATTCTAGCCATGCACCATCTTTGCTCTCAGGTTTCTGTAGAGGAAGCTAAGGCAACTGTTGATCTATGGTATAAAGAAAGACAAGAAGTACTCAAATGGCAAGAACATCGCAAGCGAGAAGCGAGAAAAAATGGACGTGTTCACACATTGCTTGGGCGGGCTCGTGTCTTCCCATCAATGGCTCACGCAAGTAATTCACAAAAAAATCATATTGAACGGGCCGCTATAAATACACCAGTGCAGGTTCTTCCATTCTTTCTCATGAACCAAAGCTTCCTATGCTCTTGCTCCCCTCCCCTTCCCCCCAACCAAAAAGAAAAAAGAAAAGAAAAAATAACTGACTGATTTGAGTGGTGACTACAGGGTAGTGCTGCTGATGTTGCCATGTGTGCCATGTTACAAATATCAAGAAATGCACGTCTGAAGGAACTTGGATGGAAACTACTTCTACAGGTTAACTTAATTTTCTTTTTCTATATTACCTTCTGGTATTGTGTTGTATGCTACATCTGCTCATATATTCTGAATCTCTTTCTTTGATTTGAAACAAACAATTTGTTGCTTAGTTTCTGTTTGTGATTTTAACAGCATATCATGCACAGTTTGCAATCGCGAATTGCAATAAATAGCTGTATTGTCCATTTGTCATATGTAAAACTTGTTATACTAGTAAAATTAGGGTCTAGTTCAATAATAGTCCCATAAATTTTAAAACGCAAGTACAAGTCCAATAAAAGTTTTTCAATTTCAAATGATCCCCATCTTTAAGAATCGGTTAGTGGAATATTCAGTTTGTGATGCACTAAAATTCATCCTGAAAAGAACTCAAATTAGTCCTCATGAAAAATGTTTTGACAGTAGTAAAGTT
Organism: Aleurites moluccanus; assembly: GCA_948193065.1. Classification (NCBI taxonomy): domain Eukaryota; kingdom Viridiplantae; phylum Streptophyta; class Magnoliopsida; order Malpighiales; family Euphorbiaceae; genus Aleurites; species Aleurites moluccanus. The sequence continues at coordinate 23,910 of CANXYC010336980.1, read as the reverse complement.
TTTAGAGTTCCTCAAATACATCTATTAGATTTTTAAGTTTCATATTGATTCCCATATTATCAGTCTCTCAAATGCTTAATTTATGGTATCCTTTTCATAATTTTTGGAAATATATTTTTGTTTTAATTTTGTAAAATTTTGATCCAAAGAGTCAACAAATAAAACATGTGTTAGGATTAGACTTAGCCCTAACATATTAGTATTAGGAATTCTAGGGTTTCAAGAGATCGATAAGAAAAGAAGAGAGTTTTGGAGAAAGAATCAATAAATAGAAGAGAGAAGAAGATAAGAACAGTAGATAGAGAGAATTGAGAGAGTTTCCAGAGAAAAGAATGAATTTTTATTAGAATGCATGATACTTACAATTGAGACTAATTCCCCTTTTTATGTACTTTCAGGGTCAGTTATTTGATTATATTCTAGACGTTGTCACAGTTCAGCTATATAACAAACTACTAACTAATCCCTATTTCTTAGGATCCTGCTAAGTCTTAGCCAAACTACTTATTTAAATCCCTTAAATAAATCAGTTAGGGTTTAATCTCCTATACTTCTTCCTATGATATGTAACATGTTAATATATCATTTTCATTCCTTTCATGCCTGTAAAATAAAACAGATAATATTTTTTAGGATTAATTACTATAAAATTTTTGTATTTTGGCTGATTATATTAAAAAGTATCTGTATTTTTAAAATTATATTAAAAAGTCCCTTCATTTTAGCTTTATTAAAATTTGAAATCTTTCTGTTAGGAAATCCGTTAAATCTATATAAAAAGTCCAAAATACCATTCATTTTCAATTTAATTTTTACTCAAATGTCATTATTTTCAATTAAACTAAAATTTTCATTTTCAACACTACTATCACACCACCACCAACCCACCACTACAAAGTTTAAAAATTCATCCAATTAATTTCATAGCAAAAACATAAAAGTAGCAAGCATGCAAAAAATTTCAAATAAAATCTTCTCTAACCAAATATTTTTAACTATCACTTACACTAAAAATCAGGAACAAATCATAAACAATCTTCCCAGTAAACACAATAATCTCCCACCAGTAAACACAGTAAACCCAACATGTTCAAATAACCCAGTAAACACAACAATCTTCTCACAAGTACACACAGTAAATCCAACATGTTCAAATAACCCAGTAAACATAACAATCTTCTCACCAATAAACACAGTAAACCCAACATATTCAAATAACCCAGTAAACACAACATTCTTCCCACCAGGCAAACAAAAAGCACTAACAACATGTTCACCTATGGAACTTTAAAAAAAGGCTTCTCTGATCACGCTCTAATGCAAGATTTGATGTGAACCAGAGACACCATCTTCAGAGGCAACTTTCGAACCGTAGACAAATACCCTCTCGTATGTGGGCCATACAGAGTCTCATTCCTCCTCAATCTACCTGAAGCCTCCAGATCCAACCGAGTCATTGACGAATTATATGCAGTAACCGAGAAGGAACTCTCCCGGGCACCAGTCGTTGCAACTATGAGAGGTTGTAGATAATGGTAGTGCCGATAACGACGACGGATGATGGTGAAGAGGGAAGACCGTGCGCAGCAAAGATAATGCAAAGTGGCTGAATCTCACCTAGTTTCGATCACAGCATCCCAAATTCTCCACCACACCTCCGCCTTTCTCTCAGAATCCCTTTCTCAACCTGACCTCCACCACCACATTTTCTCTACTATCTGCAATAGAATCTCAGCTTCCAACCAAACTAAGAAAACAAAGGAAAATATCCCATATTGCACAAAACTCATTTTCAAATTCAAGAAATAGCAAGCTATAATTCTGGTGGTGGAAATCAATGATGGTAGAAGATGAGAATAGGAGAGGAGAATTGTAGAGATAGGGTCTGAGAAAGAGGAAAAGAAATCCGAGAAAGAAATTGGGTTTGGGTTTTGGGTTTTGGGAATTGAGGTTAGAGTTAGGTTCAGAAGAATATTTTAGGTAATAAATAAAATATTTTAGTCAAAATTTGACTTTTATGTCATTGACTGACGGAAAAAGAATAAAAATATATGAAAGAGGGATGAAAAATAGACAGAAAGACTTGATAGTCTAACGGAACTAAAATGCAGTGACCTTTTAATATAATTTTGAAAACACAATGACTTTTTAGTATAATCGGGCAAAATACAGAAATCTTATAATAATTAACTCTATTTTTTATTTATTATGTGTTCATTGTTTTTCTCTTAAATTTCATTAGGAATTTTTTATTGGGTTAATTACTATCTCTCTGTAGAATGATTCAATACATTAAATCAACTCTGACCTTTCAAAAATATACTAATTTTTTCCTAACGAATACCATTATACTAGCACATCCTTCCTTTCAATTTTGTCGTTAGTCAACCTTAAAATAGTCAATAAGGGCAATAAAAAGACAAAAATGTCTTTGTCTTTTATTTTTAATTAATTTCATTTTATTTTTGCTTTAAAAAATATTTTTTAAGATTAAAAAATTCATTTTCATATTTTTTGACAAATTAAAAAAAATATATTTTTTTTTAAAAAATATTTTTTATATATTATTTTTTATTTTAAAAAATAATTTAAAAAAATAATTTAAGAAATTAAATTATGTCTTCTTAAATTTTTTAATACAAATAAAAATTTAAAAATTTCATTTTCATATTTTTGACAAATTTAAAAATAAAAAGTAATTTTTTTTTTAAATATAAAAAATATTTTTTATTTTCAAATTTTTTATTTTTTAAAAAATAAAATAAAAAAATATTTTTAAAAAATATTTTTATTTTCAAATTTGTTAAAAAAATAAAAATGCATTTTTTAACTCTAAAAAAATATTTTTTAAAACAAAAATAGAATGTAATTAATTAAAAATAAAGAGTAAGAACATTTTTATCTTTTTACTGTTCTTATTGACTATTTTAGGATTGACTAATGGTAAAATAGGACGAAAAGATCTAGTAGTATATTATGATATTCGTCAGAGGGAAGTTAATATATTTTTTAAAAGTCAAGGGGATTTAATATATTAAGTCATTTTATAAGAAAAAAATAAAAATTAATCCTTTTTTTATAACTTCTCAAAATTAGAGTTTTTCAGTATACATGTTGAATGTGTTAGTGAATACAAAGTATTAATTTTGCATGTTTTGATATTTGAATTACACTCCCAGTGCTTATTTGGAATAAATACTTATTTTTTCTTTTTTGTTGAGAAATATTATTTTTGAAGGGATAAATTAAGCTACTTAATCTTCATTTCAACTATATTATAGCTTCCACATCATTTATAGTGTGAGTAACTAATTCTCTTAAATGATCTTTTCTGCTAAAATTCATTTTAATGAAGACTATATAATAACAACAGCAGGAAAAAAATATTATTTTATTTCGACAAATCTTTGAGGGAGTGGAGATCACTTCCAAAACAAAAAATTGTGTGGAAAGGTTCACTTAGAAACTTTGTTGACTATCAAGACCCTTTTTGGGGACTAATTTGAGCATCATCTCTTTGTATATGTTACAGTTAAATAAATCATAGATATAAGATATAGAATTATGGATTATGGATGCTACTCTTGCATGAGATTGGAGATCTATGTATAAACCTTAAACTGAGAACGAATTAAAATATTAGCTTGTTAGTTTGATAAGCTATCTTAGTTGTAGGGATGACAATGAGGCAGGAAATCCCCGTTTTCGGTTGTGATTTGCCTCCGAACGAGATAAGGATTTTTTTATTTATCTCCCCATGGGGACGGGGATGGGAAGTATTTTTCCTCCGTTAGCGAGGACGGGGCGGGGATGGAGAGTGTATTCCCCACCCCGTAGAGATTCCCGTCTCCATTTCTGTAGAGACCCGATATTACAATTACATAAATATATTTAATATAATTATTTAATTACCCTTATATATATATATATATATATATATATATATATATATATATATATATATTAAGATTTTTATAAAAATAAGAAAGTAAAAAAGTCTAATTTTATTTTACTAATTATAAAATATTTTTAAATGTTTTTGAATGTTTTATTAAATAACATTGCAAAATATTTTTAATATGTTAGACGTATTTATATTTTGATTATATTTTGTTGATATTTTGTATGCCTAAATTTTATTAATATTTTCAAAATAAATTTATTTTTATTTTTAGTTATTAATTTTGAATTTTATAAATACATATAAATTTAGCAATATAAAATTCAAATGAGAAATGGAGATTGCCATAGGGATGGGGATCGCCCCTCCGCCCTCAGCCCCATTGCCATCTCTACTTGGTTGTTTAGGATAATTTTGCTGGAAATTAACTTTATTTGGAAAGCAGATACATGATGAAGTAATTTTGGAAGGACCTGCCGAGTCAGCTGAGGTTGCGAAGGCCATAGTTGTCGAGTGCATGTCGAAACCTTTTGATGGAGAGAATTTTCTTAAAGTTGACCTTTCTGTTGATGCAAAATGTGCTCAAAATTGGTACTCTGCCAAGTAAGGTTGTGGTTTCATTGCCAACAATTGGAGCTCAATTTTTGTTGAAATCTCATTATGAGGTTTCTTCTAACCTTGAGAATGGAGAGTTCAGTTTTTTATTGCCATCTCCATTTCCATGAATAGTTAGCGATTCTTCAGAGGATTTTGCTACAGGAAATCAGTTTATAAATGTCAAAATGAAGCACAGTTGTCAGGACACGGCAGCAATGTTGGCCGAGGATTTCGTGAAAGCTTTGATGGTATTTTGTGACATGCTAGGAAGCTGACTGATGGTTACAATTCTTTTCCTGTAAAATTTCTAGTGATAGCTTAGATCCATGCACAATTGTAACCTGTTTTGACAAACGATTCTGATGAAAGATTATACATTTTTCTGTAGATCAACTTAATTTTTGTATGCTAATGTATATATCCTTGGGGGAGCCATTGCTTATGAAAGTATAAGATAATAAACTAAAGCTTGGACCCAGATTATATACTCCAATTTTATCTGGTTTGGGACCATAATAAGAGAGAAAAAATGCAGGATACACCAATCGAAAAGTTAACCAAATAGATTGCACCATCTCCAATAGGAGTACATGTTTTTCTAGCTGATAACAGTAAATCCCTGCTTCAACAAATCCATATATTAATGCATAATACCAGCCTTGCATATTTGTTTCAAAGCCTCTGTTCATTTACATTAATTGTAAAATTGATGTGTATTTTACCTAATCATCCAACCAAAACGTTTGTACAAAATTCTGAACACCAACAGGCAATTAATCAAGTGAGTATTTGTCACTGTTGTAATTCAATTCCCCAGGCTGATGCCAATTGCATCAAGAGTTGGTCAGGTGCTGCCCCCTCCCAGTCTTCAGGAGGATCAATTTCTATTGAAGCTTCATGTAAGTTCAACAGAAGCTCCTTCTTCAATTCCATGGGAATGCCCAGTACATCTGGCCCATTTTCCAACACAATTTCTACCAACTGAAGAATACAGGCAATCCAAAGAAATATATCATGATTCTGATCAATTTCAGACATATAGCTGCTTAAAACAGTACGAGTATTTCATGCAGGGTGGGTAGCTCAAAGTTAAACCACTAATATTGAGTGGAAGAAAGAACTAGAGATCAATCCATCCCATTCAAGAAAGCAGATAACAATAACATAAGTTTTATTCCTCTTCAACATCAATCGAGAACCAAGGCCTCTAGATCATTAGGTTTTACCCTAACTACATCCACATGTACCAAGTATTACACAATTATTTTAAAACAAAGGCATAATGCAACATATTATGAATATATGACAATATTAAAAAAAAAAATTAGAAGTTAATTTTAAATACAATAAATAGAGCTATATGTAACATAAGCAAGTATAATACATGTATTATATATAATATATAGGTGGGTAATACCCGTCCCATGAGGATCAGGTACTGCAAGCACTTATCAAGGGGGAACAAAATTGTCATTCCTAAAAGCTTGTACACCATACTGCCACATAGGCTCTAGCCAAATACTTTTGTCTATTTACCTTCACAATGTCAGTACTAGATTCCACATGAATTTACCAATTAATGGTTTGAGGGCATTCTGTGTTTTATGAATGTAACAGATCGCGTCCATTCCAGAGGAGAAGGGCCAAAAAGGGAGTACAGAAGGAAGTGATTTTAATTAACTCAACTCCAGCTTAAAGACTCACTCATACCCTCTTTTAGTTTACTACTAAGTGGCTATGCATTACAAATTCTACAAACTGATGAATTCACAAGCCAACAATATGTGCAAGATAAGAAAAAATTTACAATATACTTAATGCTCAGTTGAGGAAAACGCATACCTGCTGAATCCAAGACAAACAGACGTCGAACAAGTTCTGCTCCAGTAAAAATTGCCCGATAGCATGCAAGACCTCACATGCTGTCTCATTTGAAAGTTGGTCAACCACAGGACCTGATCTGTCCATAAGCTTCACAAGCAGGAAATCATCTCCTGTAGATACAACTTCAGCATATGCTGAATCCAAATCAGCCATTTTAAGAGCATCCATTGCATTACTCCAAGATGTCCAAACAGGATCCCGCTCTTGCCCACCATTATCATCTCCCATAGCTTCTGCGGTCAACTCAGGGATGGCCACTCTTGCTGTCCGAGATAATCCATTATCCTCCCCAGCAACGCGGATGGCTTCCAACGTAGCTTCATCTTTAGAGGCTTGCCAAACACTTCTAGCTGAAGGCCCTTCACCGAGCCTAAGAGGTCCAGCACCTTTATCCCAGGCTCTCCTGTTTCCAACCTGATCACTTTCAGGTTCGGATTTAGGTGATCTACCATCCAAAGAACCACCACCTGGAGCTCTCCTAGAGCTACCCTGACCATTTCTGGAAGCACCATAATTTGGAAAATCCCAAGCATCAGACATGTCAGATCTCCAATGAGGGCCCCTTACTCTCATGCCTGATCCAGTAACATCAGATAGGGAAAATCTTTCTCCAAAAGGAACACGTGCATTATACTTCGCACTGGAGTAGTCAGCAAAGCCATTGTACTTCCCTAAAGGTCTATTAGACGATCCCTCAAAACCCATAGGAAAATTACTACCTCTTCGACCTGATGATACGGACAAATCACGTGCCATATCTTCAACAATTCTCTCAAGACCCCTAACTCTGTTTTCCAAAGTCACCATGCTATCATGAGACCCACCCATGAAATCCTACAATGTGCAGCACTCATAAGTAAAACAAAAGCATGCATGAGAGCAATTTCCTCAATGCAAAGTTTATACATACCTGCAGCATATTCATGAGATGAGCTTGTTGTCTCTCCAACTGCAGTAGCTGCCTCTGGATAGCCAACCAATTTCCTTTACTATTTATGAAGGATCCTTCAGATTGACCATCAGATTTAGAGAAACCTGCACGACTTCCAGATGATTCCCTCTGATTTACATCAAGCCTGCCATCATCAGATGCTCTAGATCTTGAATCTTTCCCAGCATTTCCTCTCTCAGTGTTACGGTATTTATTATTCAAAGAACCATGGAGATCATCCAGTTGGTTGTTTCCCATGCGGTTTGCCCTTCCCCTTGATTCAGCATCATTTGGTTCTGCATCTTCCTCATTGTTTGAATTTGAGGAATTGATAAATCTGCGAGGAACAACGACTTCTACAGGCAGATCACCAGATCCCCTTGTTTCAAACTTCTGGAAGAATTCTGGGTTCAAGTCTTTGTCTGTCAAGGCAGGTGCTTTCTTCTTCAATATTACAACTGCTTTGTCAGGAATGCTTCCAGCTTTGTTTTTTGAAGCAGAATCTATAGTTGGAGAAGAACCCCCGGATGAATCCCTTGCCAGTGATTCTGTTTTTTGGCCACTAGGATTTGGAACTGTATCTGACAGTTCTGCTTGTTCAGGATGGTTAGCATCTGAACATTGATTATAAAGAATGGAGAAAAACAAGGATTAGACATTTGGAGTATCACTATTGAAAGTAAAGTATTACTGGAATACTCACCACGAGAAGAAGCATTTTGATCATCCAAAACACCATCTTCTCCTTTCCCTGCAATCTTCTTCCACAATTGCAATGCTTCTGTCATGCTATCTCTGACAGGCTTTATCTGTTAAACCAAAATAATAATTATTTTGACATGATGCAAGTCAAAAAGGCAGTGAAAGGTAACATAAACCTATCTAATCTAATCCTTTAAGGAAATATTTCAAAAGAAGTATGAGCTCATATTTTGTAACAAAATCTAATTTATAAATCTTCAGTACCACAACAATATATACAAGGTAACATATTTAGAATTACAAGAAAAATTTGTAGGCATCACTGATAGTTTGTAGAACAGTCAAGTGAACCAGTTTAAAGTGCATTATTTTCTCCAATAGATTCATATGATATTTCAGAAAATTCATGGCATATTTATTGGTTTTCTGGGGTAGCATCAAATCAAGGAAAGACTCTCAAGAGGTCTACGTAATATCAATGAAAAACTAGAAATGAACATTCCTGTAATGTTTATTCTTTCTTTTTTTTTCTTTTTGTTATCAGCAAAGATGAGTTCAATTTAGTTAGCTTTGAAACAAGGAGCACAAGCTCCTGCGCACAAGGGATATACAAAACAGTCAAACTTTCTACTTACAATTCACTTTATTGAAAAAAGAAAAGTATATTTTTTTTCTTTTTCTTTAGACGGATTAGACTGTATAGTTATCTGTATATAAGAGATTATGCTTCCAACATATGAATTGAATTCTTTAATGATGAGAGAGAGAGAGAGAGAGAGAGAGAGAGAGAGAGAGAGGATTAAACAGATGGACCTTACTCGCTGAATGAGTAATAGGCAAAGATAAGAACTTTTTATGCTCTTTCAACTTTTAAAAGGTTAACTAATGTAACAAGATGGCTTTAGAAAACAGAGTTGGGAGGCCTTCAAGAAATTATTGAACACGAGATATGATTTGGCACCATCATCAATAACTTTTGCAATCCTTTCTGGGTAACTATCTTAATAGGCAAGGGAAAATAACCAAAAGAAAATAAGGCACCAAACACCTCTAAATCTTCTTAACTGGAGGGACAACTTCCCACAGACTGTTTAACACTTTAATCTGTTGCTGATACTTCTCTACTATGTCATCCCATTTGTCTCCTAAAATGTGAAGCAGTTCCATAATCACAGTCGTAATAGTTAAATTACAGTTCTCAACAAATCACAGAGCACAAACATTTCCTTTTTGTTTTTCTTTCTCAAAATCTTGAATCATTACACCTCGATCCTAATTGTTTAGAAGTGCTTCAAAGGATTCTTCCTTCTTCAGCCTTCCATGTAAAGTAACAAAAGAATTTTTCAAATCAGTCTGACTGTCAAGGACCATCAAAGATGAGATAGCTCCCTCAAGCCTAAAAAATCCTAAGCACAGAAGTAACTTATCTGCTTCATCTTTCAATAGTTTTAACATCCCTTTCAAATGGAAACAGTTTGTACTTAAAACATTAGAAGACTGCTTTCTAATAGAAGTCAGGAACTATAATGAGGATTGGCAAATATGAAATGTCAGTAAAGCCTTTTCAAGGTGACAGTCTTTGTAATAAATATTAAGCATTGGAATGTCCAACATTGATTGAACAATACTCCCACAAAAACTCTTAAAAACTTACCAGAAAAGCTAATGCAGAAATGCATTAACCAAAAATAAAAACTGTGATGCTGTCAAAAGATCTGCAAAAATAGGATTCTTTTGCAGAAGTAAAATGACTTAAGATACCTTGTCAAAACGGCAGGTCTCAAGCAATGTCAGCGTGGAATTGGTAGCTCCATCTGTAATCAAGCTGCTTGAATGCAATGCTATGGCAATTAGAGCATCAGCTGCAGCCTTGCGTGTTGCCCAATCTGTACTCCCAAGGCAGTCATGAATACTTTGCAGCAATGGTTCCAACCCTTGAGGTGCAATTGATCCCACCTATAACAATTTCATACCTCTTCAGAATTCCAGAATTTTGCTTCTTTTCTGACAAGGGTCATACAAATATATCTGGTATAATCACTAGTTCACATGTTCACTGAAAAATTAGATTACGTCAACTAAAAATGATTAAGCACGGGTTAAGTAATTAAGTAATTCTAAAAGGCCTAAGAATATGAATAAAAGATTACAAATAAAAAGGAAGCTAGCTTGTAAAAGAAAATCTTGAAAACTATGCCAATAATCCAACCGTTTTTATGTGTCACTTAACAGCAATTAAATATCAACCTTATCACCAAGCATCACACAGTGTCCAGTTCCATGACAAATGTAACAGGAATATATTGCCCAAACCTGCAACAAGCTTGCCACAACGCCCAACATCGCAGCTTTGGCATGGAAACCGTGCCTATTTAACAATTTACAACCCCAGGACATAACATCTGAAATGCCCCCACAGGCATGTTTTCTGCCATGGCACACTACCATCTTTGCCATACATATAGCTGCACCTAGTTGCACCACTCCGTTCTGCTTTTGCATGGCCTCAAACCATGGCCTAACAAACAACTGTACTCTACCCTTCACTCCTACTCCCCCCTTCAAATATAACCCTGATAAAACCCCAATTACATGACAACATGCATTCCTACACTGGGATCAAAATCTTTCAACATTTCAACAATGCGGCTAATGATTTTGGTCAAATGTGTTAATTTTAAATAAAGATGAATTTGACAGCACAGAGAGAGAGAGTAGAGAATCCCTTTTTACTATGGATTTGTTGGTGGGGTCAGCTGAGGAACTGTAGAGAGAGTTAAGGAGTAAAGGGAGGGTATCGAGGGAGAGGGATTGAGTAATGGAATGGAGGTCTTGAAGGGCGACCTGGTAGGGGGTCACAATCAGCAAGTTTAGAAAGAGAAAGCATTATTTTTTGCTTGAGAGCAACATTGGCTAAGTGGGAGGGAAGAGAAGAGGATACAGAAGAACGTGAGATTGAAGATTCATTTGCATGTTTTGTGAGTTTTGGGTATTTGTTTGCTTGTTTGCTCATGCTGTATAAGTTTGTACAGATAGAAAGATGGACTTTTACACTATGATGGCCAGGGTTATGATGTGGTGAGGGGAAGAAGGATAAGGATGGAGGCAAAACCCCCTTTGATATCTTGTTTAGCTTCCAACTTTCTTTTAGGATGAGAAAAGAAAAGGAGACTAACACCTCCCCTTCATTCCCCTCCCATAAGTTGAAATTAATTACACTTTGATTTGGAGTGTGAAAAATTTCAACTTTTAAAAAAGGAATAATGTTTATTTGTATAATTTCAATAACAGTTTCCTTCCCTTCTCCTCCCACTCATCCAAACAAAAGAAAAATATTTCTACCATCCCTTTCTTTTAGCTTCCCAAACACAAGAAGGTAATTTTTTTTTTAAATTTTTTTACTCTCTTTCCATCCATTCTTTCACCTTCCTTTAAATTCCCTTTCCCTCCTTCCCTTTTTGCCGTGCATTGTGGAGAAAGAATTTAAAGGGAATCAAAGATAGGAAAGAGATGATTACAAACAGACAAGCAAATGAGACTTCAGAGAAATGGGGCATTTTAGAGGGTCTGTTTCTAGAGAGATAAATATGAAACAACTACGATGATTCTTCAAATTATCTCTCTATTTCCTACATGTTCTCAACAACAAAATAAAGCTTAAAATGTTATTTTCGTTTCCTTCACATTATTAACCAAATAAACTACAGACATCAACTATATTTAGTAGATATAACATATTCAGATTGTCAAAATTGCATTATCACACTTATTTTCTTTATGTCTCTAAATTAAATATTACTTCATCACCACATATAATATAATGCAGATGCAAAACCAATGTAAACAATTTGCCAAAACCAATACAAACCATACATTAAATAACCAATCAAGAAACAATCACATTACTAATCCTGTCACAAACACATATCCTAAAAATTTATCATTCACCAGATAAAGCAAAAACTCCAATTACACTTCAACCAAATCTATGCCAACAATCCAGGTTTCCATCTCTTTCCCTACAAACTTTATGCAGACAAATAAAGCAAAAAATTTAAATCACTAAATGCAACCTCAGCTACTAATAAACCAGACATATAACAATACTCACCAACTTCATTATTGTCAAAAATAGAATTTATGCACATTAACAAAATAAATAAAATCTTACAAACTCAAACCTGTGCCAAACTTGTCACCACCCCCAATAAAGCAGCTTTGGCCTGAAAATTTTGCCCATTCAACAACTTATATATCCTCGGACACAACTTGTGAAAAGCCGCAGTAGGCAAATTACCAACATCACCACCACCACTGCCGCCGCTAGCAACATTCGGGTCCATAGCCGCACACTCCACCATTTTCGCCATACACATAGCAGCACCTGATTGAACACCTTTGTTTTGTTCTCCCATGGCCTCAAATAGCGGCTTTACAAACAACCCCACCATGGATCCCGCTCCATTGCTATCTCCACTCCCCTCTCCACCGCCACCCTTCAAATACAAACCCGATAAAACTCCAATAGCATCTCTACACGCGTCTTTAACACTCGAATCAGAATCCTTCAACCTCTTGACAATGTGGGCAATGATTTTCGTCAAATGGGGCAATGTCAAATCGCGATGAGATTGGCAAGTATGAGAAAGCAAATGCAAAGATTCTTTCTTTACAATTGGTTTAGCGTTGGAGGAATCAGAGAGTGAGTCATAGAGGGTATTGAGGAGCATAGGAAGCGCTTCAGGTGAGATAGATTGAATAATGGAGTGAAGGTCTTCGAGGGCGATCTGATGGGTGTCACGGTCGGCGAGCTTAGACAGAGAGGTTAGCATTCGTTGCTTGAGCTCTACCATGGCTAAATGGGTAGAAAGAGAAGAGGATCTTGATGTGGGTTGGTTCTGGTTTGGGGGTTTTGTGGTTTTCCCAGATTTGGGTGCTTGTGTACTCATTGTTATGGCTAATTGTTCCAGAGAGAGAGCCAGATGGGATTTTCAGAGAGAAATGCAAGTGGGTTTTGAGGGTAAGGAGAGATATTAGTATAAAGGAGAGAGCTTGAGATTGAGAGAGAGAGAGGAAGATGGAGTGAAAGCTAAGCTAAAGTAAAGCTTGAGTTGATTGTGTTTTGTTGAGGAGGAGCCAACAAGTGAATGGTGAAAGGTGAGATCTAAAGAATGTGAGAGTGAGGGAAACAACAAAAGGTGTTTTATTTGAAAATTAATTTGAGTTTTTAATTGTGTTTAGTTCCATGTAAAACAGAGCAGTTAGGATTTGACCAATTAGAGATTAGATCATAATATGTCAAAAATGAGAATTGGAATTTGAAAGAGTTTTTTACTCTCTCTCTCTTTCTTTCTTCAATTTTGAATGTAGGTTCATTTGGGTTTGAAGTTGGGATCAAAATGATCATGACCCTTCATTTGTATGACTTGGTATGCAATCAATATGATGATCTTTGATACTTGTGGGAGCCCAATTATATGTGTGGGACCCTTTTGCAAATAATCTTTGAGAAATCAAATTGTAGTTGGGTTGGTTGTGTTTTTCTAATCAATCCATTCAACATTTAAAAATAATAATAATAATATAATTTACTATTAATGCAGTGAATTTCCTTCTTGTTAAAATTTTTGGTAAAAGAAAATTGATAATTGAATGTATAACTAATACATTCCTTGAAGAGTTTATTGAAGGTATGTGTGTGGAGTCCATGTTTAGGAATAGAATTTCACTTGCCCAATTATGAATCCATGCAATTAGGCTACATGTAAGAATCAGCAACATAGAATCTGTCTAGCTCTTATTAATTGGCAGGATCATACATCTTTTCCTATGTCATGAGTCATAAAATTCCTATTTTACTTTCTTGAAATATAGTTTTGTTTGTAATATTTATTCAATTATTTTTAATGGAGATAAAAATTAGTTTGATGGATAAGAAAATTAATTTTTTATTTTATTAATAAAAATTTATATTTTGAGTAAAAATTTTGATTCTAAATTCATTCAAAAAGAAAATTTAATATATTAATAAAAAATAATAAAAATAAAATTGAAGTTTTATTGTTTACTGCTAAAAATGCCTAATTAAGCAAATTAATTAAAATAAGAATGTAAGTCAAAATAAATATAAAATAAAAAAATTTTGGCTTATAATATTTTTTTTAGGAGTTAAAGAAGCATCATCATCATATTTAAAAAAAAAAAAGATTAAATTAAATTATAAGGTTAATTTACAAATTTTTTAAAATTTTTGGAGAGTAAATGATTCTCTCAAAACTCAATATAGTTCATCCTTCAACTAATGTAGTAACATTCACATTATAGTTGAATCATAATCTAAATTTAAGACATATTTGATATTGAATTTGAAAATATTTTTTTATAAATAATTTAAGGATACTCGTTAAAAAATAAAATTTAAATAATATTAAATAAATTATAAGTGAAAATTATGACTTATTACTTTAAATAATAATGTCATAGTATATGTAACGAAAAATAAATTTATCAAAATATCTATTTTTTTCTCGTCAAATCTATTTTTATATTTATTTATTTATATTTATTAAAATAATTATTTTATAACTATATTTTATCTGAAATAATTACTCGTTAAAAAAATCATCTCATAAAAAAGCATTATTTTTAATGTTGTTGAAAAAATAATTCTAAATTGTTGTTTAATTTTTTAAAAAATTTCAGAAACTTTGAATTCTCATATTATATTATGTAAAGCAGCTTGATCTTAATTAGATGGTCAACTGCAGTGATCTCCATCAAAGCATTGACCATGAACTAATGTGTAGTGGTACAAGTAATAAGATATAAAATATATTTAAAAGAAATAATTACAAATTTTAAAATAAAATTTAATTTTATTAATTATAAAATGGAATGAAAATGTATGTGGTTAAAAAAAAAAAAAAAAAGCATTGATTAAAAAAAAAAATAGGTCTTATAAATCAAACCAACTTATACTAGTAGCTAATTACTTTGGCATAGATAGGTTTATCATTTATATGTATTACCAATTAAACTATCAAATCTTTTCAATCCCAAACTTTATTTTCATCCATCTTATGAATCAAATTATTCTCAATTAAATTGAAAATGGGATAAAGACAAATGGGCATTTCTTCATCGAAAAAGGAGACATATCATGTGATCAGTCAATGATGAGGAATAAAAATACAAAGAATATAACAACAAAAAGAAAAAAGGCTATATATGATGGTCCTAAGCAGAGTATTGAAACATCAAGTAATAGGACCATGATTCATGCCCACAAAAAAAAAAAAAAAAAAAAAAAAAAACATTCCACTTTATTTCATTAAAATTTAGCTTTTTATATAATTTTAATTAATTTAAAATTAATTTTTTAAATTTTTTTATATTTATATGAAAAATTTTATTTTTATTTTTCATCTCATTTAAAATTAATTTATTGATTTCGTTTCTAAATAAAACTAAAGTGAAGGCTTTTTTTTCTCATATTTATCTCCCTTATTCTTTCATTTTCTGATTATTGAGTATTGATTTGCATATAAGTATCACTGATCATTTTTATCACCATTTCTTATGATTATAATATATGAAGAAAAAAAATAGTTAATTATTATTTTTTTTTTATAAAATAATTTAATATATTAAGACTTTTTAATTTTTTAAAAATATATTAACTTTTTTTCGATGAACATCACAATACATTATTAAACTTTTTTGTTCAATTTTTCAATTAATCAATCCTAAAATAATCAATAAATACAGTAAAAAAATAAAAATATTTTTATCCTTTATTTTTAATTAATTACATTTTATTTTTATTTTAAAAAATATTTTTTAAGATTAAAAAATATATTTTCATATTTTTTTTTGACAAATTTAAAAATAAAAATAAATAATTTTATTTTTATTTTTCTATTTTATTTTTTTGAAAATAAAAAACAATTTACTTTTTTTTTTCAAATTTGTCAAAAATTTGAAAATGAATTTTTTATTTATATTAAAAAAATTAAGAAGAAATAATTTAATTTCTTCTTAATTTCTTCTTAAATTATTTTTAAAAAATATAAAAATAAAAAATAAAAAATATTTTTGTTTATTTTTTATTTTTAAATTTGTCAAAGAAAATTAATTTTTTAACATTAAATAATATTTTTTAAAGAAAAAATATAATATAATTAATTAAAAATAAAAGATAAGAATATTTTTGTTTTTTTACTGTTTTTGTTGATATTTTTTGATTAATTAACGGTAAAATTAAACGAAAAGAGTATTAGTATAATAAGATATTTGTCAGAAAAAAATTAGTATATTTTTAAAAGATCGTGAAAAATTTAATATATTATATTATATTATTTTATAAAAAAAAAATAGTAATTAATAAAATAAATGAATTAAGGTCTCAATTAGTATAATTTTTTTTATTTTTAATGGCAGAATCTGATTTATTTCCAAAGATATGATACAGATAAAAATAATTAAAGTGATGGCTAAATTGCAATTTCAATATAGGTTACAATTATTAACAAACACATGGTACATTAATTAATAATTAAAATTGTTGTAAGAAAATCCACAAATTGATGTAATCAATTCAAAGAACATGCTACTTGAATATGTGCGTAAAATGGAAACAAAGAATCAATATTTTCCTAATGATTAGCCTTTGTCTCATTGCTTTAAACTAAGAGCCCTTCGCATATAAGTTGTGAACTCATAATGCATGAATAGGATCAATGTGAATTCGTCAAGTGCCTGTGAGCTTAATACCGCTTAAATAAAATTTTAAATTTAAATATTATGAATAAAAAAATAAATATTTTTTATATAAATTTACATCATTCGAGTTTAAATTTAATCGGAACGGATATGGAATGCTTTATACCAAAATAATAATGCACGAATGGAGATACAATATATTATTGAGAAACGGTTGGCATAAATGCAGTGGGATGGGTTTAAGAGTATACTTTAAAAAATATATAGATAAAAGGAAAGAAATTACTTAGGCAGGAAAAAAAAACATAAGTTTGGCGCTTAAGAGGTTGTATTTAGCACATAGGAGATTGTATTTTCCTTCCAAAATTATCAAAAAAATAGCTCCTTAAAATTTTAAAAATTATAAATAGATACTTATTAATTTGTATTGATATGTTTAACAATGTCTTATATATATAAATAAATTGATATATATATTTATTTAAAAATTAGCACATTATATATTTATTTTGTATTATATTCACATAAAACAATACAAATACATCTTCAAAATTAAAATATAAATTTTTCATGATGATAAATAAATCATCAAATACCTGTAGTAAATATTAAATCAATTTTGAAAATATATTTGTGACATGAAATCAAAGAAAAATTGATCAGAAACTCGCTGAAACTATTCCGATGGAAATTTCGATATCTAAATTAATATAGTTATATAAAGAGAATAAGAGAGGGAGATAATAAGAGAGGAAGAGAATAAGAGAGGGAGAAAATAGAATCTCCTTTATATTACATGATCTTTCTATTTATAGAGAAAGTTGGTGGAATTCACTAGGTCTCACATGTCATTATTTTATTGAGTTAGATCATGTGTCAAATGATGATCCTGACTTTTGTAGCTATGTCATCCTATAATACAATGTCATGTCAGCCTTATTTATTAAGGAGAGAGGTAAAGTATGATTAGTCTGTAATCCACTTGTTCGCCTTTAGCTATCAGCCAAACTTCCACAAGGCGAACCCTCTTAATAGGATTCTTCGCCTCTTATCAAGATTTTGCGTTTAGGCTTCGATAAATATATTTATGATTCAGGCGAAACTTTCCTAAAGCAAAGACTTCAAACAAGTCCTGATTTCTTTGGGTGGGATTTACTCAGTGGATCGAATTTATCACTTTGTGCCTGATTCTTAAGTCTAATTTTTATTATTCTTCATTTAAGAACTTCAATATTTAATGCATAACCATTATTCATCCTAATAATAATAATAATAATGATGACTTTTGAGTGAGTAACTAAATAATTATTACTTTTTTCCTAATTAATTGATCAAAAGTCTAGCATATTTAAATTACTAGGTAATATATCAACAAATGAGAACATATGGAAAATATGAGAGAATTGACATTTTGAATAAGCATGTCATGTAGCAATAATAATTAATAATATAAATAAATAAAACGAAAGATCAAGAAAATATAGAGGATGAGTGGAGAGGAGATATGCACAAACAATAAAACAACTAATCAAATTCTTGTTTCCTCCTCATATTTGCCCTTTTTATTTATTTATTTAAATTTCTTTCATTATCAACAACATCATGGAGGAATAATTTTTTTTAATTTAATATAAAATATAAATTATTTAATTATATAATGAGACTAGCATGGTCCTATTACTTTTTTTATTTTTTTAATTCATTAGAACAATTTTATATAAAATGTAATCATACAAAGAAGAAAAATGTACAAATTTGATTATAATATTTACTTTATGGAATATATCGTTGATTTATGTTTTTTAAATAAAAATAACTATGATGTTACAAATTATTGTAATTGTATCCTAACAATTAACAGCTTATTTTTTTTTTTTTCATTTTGTGAAATCTATTTTACTATTCAAGTTAGACTTAAGAACATGACGTTACAAATTATTGTTAAAATTAAATTTATATATTTTCTTTTTTTATAAAAAAAATTTAATTAAAATTTTATAAAAATTAATAATTTTTTTTTTCTCATTTTGTAGAATCCATTTTACTATTCAAGTCAGACTTAAGAATATGACGTTATAAATTATTGTTAGAGTAAAATTTATATATTTTTCTTTTTTATAAAATAAATTAATTAAAATTTTATAAAAATTTCTATCTCCTTTATCATTTATTTAATTTGGCTTTTAAAAGTTAATTATACCATTAAAAAACGAATGTATGGTATAAAACAGAAAGTTAAGTTAATGATTTTATTTTTAAGTTTTAACTATAGAAATTTATAATTAAAATTTAATTACTAAAAAATTGTTAAAAATAAAATATAAATATAAATTCTTTATTTACGTTTATGACCTCTTAATATACATATCTTTATATAGCCAATTAATTACAAATTAATTAAAAAACGTAAATTATAAATTAAAAGAAAGACAATAAAAATAATATATAGTTATTTTTATTAATGTAAAATTATATGTACACAGTAATTATATTATAAATTAATAAAAAAATTATAATATATAAAAATTAGATGTATTAACTAGCACCTAATTACTGGCTGACGCATCAAATCCAAAAAGGAGGAAAATAAATTATTGTGGACGGTGGATGGGCGTATTTGTCATGTAGTTGACTAAAAACGGTGCGTTTCACCTAAATAGTCCTTCCAGCTTGTCTGCTTCCATGGCGAAAACTCTTGTGCTCGATTATTAGTGTAGTAATTGACGACTCTCTCAAACAATGCAAATAAAGGGACAAAAACACTGCAAAAAGTGTCATTTCATTGCAATGGAAGATTAGATATCTTATTTTCATGGTAATATTATCTCTCTTACAACACGTGTTTGATTAACCCATAAATCTCTTTATAAGTATCTTAGTTACCAAAGTTTCCAAAAAGAGTTTCTGGGTTTTGTTTCTTTTTTTTTTTTCCTTCTTTCCTTCAGATTCATTCTTGAAAATCTTCAAAAAATTACTCCAGCTTTCAGCATTTTAATGAAAGCTTCTGGCTGTCTCGCTTCTGGGTATGTTCTTTAATCTCAATCTTTATAATCTGCAAATTGATTTGAGGTTTGATTACAGCTTAATTGTGGGTTCTTTTCTATCATTCAAGGAAGTTTATAGAATTCTCGGTGTTTAAGAAGTCTGAAATTTATGGCCTTATTTTAGATTCAATGATTATTATTTGTTGGGTTTGTTTATATGTTTCTTTTTAGTGACTTCTAGGAACTCTCTTGATGTCATTTTATTGATATGAATTTCTAGATTCTTGTCTACTTTACCGCCTTTGAATTTCTGGCTTTGATTCAAGTGATTTTCCCTTTCTTTATTTACAGCCAATATTCGATTCAACATTTTGATTTGGCTAATAAAATATGCATAATGATAATTACATTTTTGCTTTGTGCATTTCATGTAATTGCAGCTGTTTAAAGATTTTGAATTCGTCTTGTATTATGCTACATGTATTCTTCTTGGTCTAAAGGGAAGCTTTTGATGAGCTAATTACTGTTTAATAAAATCGCCGACTCCAAGTTTCTGGAATCTGTGTACACCTCTTGCTTCCTAAAACTAGATGAATGGGAGAAATCAATTGCTTGATTGTATCTCTTGTATTCTCTAGATCTGGCATTGAACTTTTCAGTTTCGAACTTGCTTTACTATTCTTGTTTATAACTGTTATGGCAGAATTCGTCACCCTGGATTTGTTGCTTCTTGCGGCTAATTCCTTGTTTTAGCCATTTATTGTGAGAAAGGTCACTTCACTTGTTTCTTTTTTGTGGGATTTGTGCTATTTGTAAAGAAAATCCTATCTAATTTGAGCTGCTAAGTATTCTGCATTTTCTTGAAAATCCATTTAAGACCTAAAATTATATCAAATCAACATGATCTCAAATTCAAATACTCAAATGATTTTAATTATCTATTCAAATAAACCCCTTGTATATTTTATTGGAAATTATGCTTTATGTTCATATGAGCATCATGCTCTCATATATATATATGTTTGTTTGTTTGTATGTAAAATGTATCAGATTGTAATCTTTGATGTGAAGAATATGATCCATATTTCAGCTAATAGGGTATCATCTACACCTGAATGCAGGTGCTATTGCATAACGGGCTTAAGAACTCATTTAGTCACAATACTCTCCACAAGCTTTGAAGGCTGAGAACTATTCTGTAAAAAGAAGAACAGAGACTTCTGGC
Organism: Aleurites moluccanus; assembly: GCA_948193065.1. Lineage (NCBI taxonomy): Eukaryota > Viridiplantae > Streptophyta > Magnoliopsida > Malpighiales > Euphorbiaceae > Aleurites > Aleurites moluccanus. Next base: position 2,965 of record CANXYC010336980.1, on the reverse strand, counting down.
TGAACCTTATAGATAGATGGTTCAGAAACTAGAAGCTATCAAGGGTGGTGGAGGATCCATCAGGGTGGGGACCACGGGAACAGTCAGTGCACTGATGACAAGGGAACTGGAATCCACTAAATTTGCACCACAGGCATCAGTGTCTCATCAAGATAAGCAGAAGGCTGTTCCTGTTTCGGTTCCCTGCGGTACAAGTACTCCTAAAAGACTGCAAGCAAGAAAATCTTTGGATGAGGCAAGCAGCAGTGGCACTAGCAGCAGCACTAATCGTAGAAGCCCTGAAACAGCCTGCAAAATGAAAAGCTACACCAAAAGTGCCCATCGAATGCCAATGCTCTGCTCTGAGAATGTCACACTGGACAGAACTCCTAGTAGGGAGAAAACCAACAGGAAAGGAACTAACATTGTTAAAGTTGTGGACATAAAATGTGGTTACCCAGATAAAGCATGGGCTAGCCCTATAACCAGCAAACTCAAGAAACTTGGTTTCTCAAAGCTATCGGAGAGCATTGTCTAGGCTTGCAAGTTCTTGATATCAGATTTCAGGTTCTTGTAACCGAACGCTGAAATTCCTATTGGCCGGTTATTTTCTGACACTTCCACCATAGAACACATTCTTGGTAGAAGCCTGCTGCTTCCTTTCTTTTTCTTTCTTGGGATTGTTGTCTGAGATCCAAGAGTAGGCTTGGATTGATTACTAGTTGACGCTATTACGGCATTACTGGACTGACGTTTGTGTGAGCTCTCACCACAGCTTGATTCAAGCTGGCTGAAATACCTGATTTCTTGCATTACGAGGGACCCAACGGTGCCTTTAGTGCCTATTTCTACAGGAGCATGAGCTGCCATGTCTTCTGGGAAATTTGTGGTTACGGTGATAGATTTATACGTGTTTTGTTTGTTCTGGTGGAGAAGACTTGCAGATGAAGTGAAGTGATTTAGGTTCTTGATCTGGGTGGGGAAATTGCTTCAAGTCCAGGGCATATTGTGAATGGTCTTACTCTCGGTGTTTTCTCATGAATTCTTTACCTCTTGTTCTTTATCTGAAGTGAACAGCATTATTAGATGGTGACATTTTCATTGTATTCATGTGCTCGCTGTCAACACATTTAATTTGCTAACCACTCTACTTTTCTTCTTTTGACTTCTTGTTTTTCTGTTTCACATGTTAATCTGTGCATATTTGGATCATGATTATGATTGGTGTTAGATGGTGAATTATGTGAGATTATCCTCATAATACATTGGTTACGTGTTTTTGACCTTAACATCCTACCTCACTTCCCAGTTAGTGTCAAATGATGATGTGAGGCACAGAGAGAGGGTCACCTTCTTTCTTGTCTATTTTTAGTGTGGCTTTTGCCTTTTCATATCTTGAATGGCAAGGGAAGAAAAAGAGATTGTTGTATGGTTTGGTTTTGGTGAATAAACTTGAGTGCTTTTTAGGCATGGGAGTTGTTGCTTCTTCTTCTTCTTCAAACACTCAGACCACTAAATTACTAGCTTAACAACGAAGGGACAAGACATTAAGGATTTTTTTATTTTATTTTTTATATATACTTGGGTATTTTAATATTAGGGAGAGAATTCGAATATGAATCTATTTCAAGTCATATCAAGTTAAATCTACTTGTGCTTATTTTATGTATATTTCATTCCATTGTGGATGTGGGTTCATGGAAAAGATATGATTGACATTGTCTAATAATTTACAAAGTGTGGGTGACAAAATTGATTTCCAGAGTTATGTGTTCATTGATTAGGCATTAAAGAAGCCACCGCAAAATTGGGTAAAGCCATTTAAAATTGTGTTAATATTGCTATGTTAGGTAAAGTTGGATAAATGAATGACATATTATTATTATTATCAAATTTTTTAAAAAGAAAGTGTTGTTGCGAATTAAATTTTTCACTAATATCGTACTACTAATATGTAATAATATCATAAATAGGAAAATAAATGCAAGTTGACTTAAGAGCTAAATTTGGATTAGCCATTTGATACAAAATAAAATAAAAATTTAAATGTGTTTATTTATTTAATTTAATTTTAAGTAAAATTATAATATATATATATATATATTATGAAAATAAAGAAAATAAAAACAAGAACAAGAATAAGAACAAAAATAAAAATATAAAAGAGCGAGTATTCTATTGTCTTCTTGGTATGTTTTACAAAATAGTAGGAACCCTTATTTATAGGGTTTATCTCTACTATAAGTTACAAGACATAAATTTACCTTATAAATGACATATAAAGCTAAACATAATGTTCCAAATAAATACACCACGTAATGGGGTAGTGGGATAGTTCAAAGGACATCCATATTATATATATTTATAATACTCCCCCTTGGATGTCCATTTTGCAAAGATTGCCTCATTAAAAACCTTTACCAAGGAAAATCCAATAGGACAAAACCTTTGGTTAAGGAAAAAAGAGTACAGTGCTAAACTTCCCCTAATTGCAATATCACTGAAGATGTTTAAGACGTCGCATGCCAATATTATGGACTAATTTCTTAAAAGTTGTAGTAAGTAATGCCTTAGTGAATAAATCTGCTAAATTATCACTTGAACGAATTTCTTGAATATTAATTTCACCATTCTTTTGAAAATCATGTGTAAAGAAAAATTTTGGTGAAATATATTTTATTCTGTCACCTTTAATATATCCTTCCTTTAATTGAGCAATGCACGCTATGTTATCTTCATATATTATTGTTGGAATTTCTTTATTGGAAAATCGACCACATGATTCACGAATATGTTGGGTTATTGATCTTAGCCACACATATTCTCGGCTTGCTTCATGAATTGCTATTATTTCTGCATGATTTGAAGAAGTAGCAACTATTGTTTGCTTAGTAGAACGCCAAGATATAGCTGTATTGCCACATGTGAATAAATAACCCGTTTGAGATCGAGCTTTATGTGGATCAGATAAGTACCCTGCATCTGC
>CANXYC010336804.1:0-17461 GCA_948193065.1 Aleurites moluccanus | reverse complement strand
GGAGCTAAATTGGAAGCAGCCAATAAAGGCAAATCTCAATAATAACTGCCTAAATATAATCTTGATTGATATCTGCCTAATTATAATCTTAACTAATATTCTTGATTGATATCTGCCTAATTATAATCTTGACTGATAGTCATTTATAAATTTATAAACTCTACAAAAATATTTACAAATCAATAAATTTTGTAAAAGTCATTCACTTAAAAATGTCTATAAATATTTTTAAAAGTCTTAATTGAATACATGTCACTTTCTACTTTTGGGACATAACGGTCATAGGGTACAGATAAACCTAAGGGCACCAGATATCCGTAAAATCCAATAACATGTCAATTGCAATTATTCATTCATTAATATTTAAGTTCTACTTAGCAACCATTAAATTTTTATTTTTTTTTTACAGAGTTTTCTTTGTATTTACAATCTAATACTCATGACACATTCATGAAATTACATATCATGTATAAAAATTATACTCCCAATTTTTTTCACCATTTTTATAATCTCAACTTCATAATTTATAGAAACATTCATAGCACTTCTATGATATTTACTTTAATATTTTATTCACATCATTCACAGTTCATTTCAAATGTAACTTTCAAACGTAGTATTCATATACACACATATAGCATCTATCATAAGTTATACACAACTACCTACCCAACAATGACCATGGAGCTCTAAGAGTATACAAACACGACTACTCAAAACAAATATTTAAATTGGAGTTCTTGACCTCCCAAATCGGAGAAAGGAGTGACTTGGGGAACATTCACCACTACCTCGTTGCTGAAAAAAGATAAACAACTACGTGATGAGTATAAAATTACTCAGTGAGTTAAATATACATTATTAAACATTAAGACTAGATAGGTAAACAATAAATAGGAAGGTAATAATAAATGAAAAGAATACATTAAAGAATATCAATTTTACTTTGCACACCAAATGCCATAGGCGGAAGAAATGGATATTAATAATAGATAGCATTAGGTAGTCATGTTCTAGGTATCATATTCATATGTAGAAATGACAGATATTGGGCCTTGAATACGTATCACATTTAACTTTAGCTTTCACATATAAATTACATAAGGCGAGCCTAACCTTATGGCTAGGACAAGTCCCTTCCTAGCTAGGGTAAACACTATAAAGAATTTATTATGTACAATGATGACGGTACTTACCCACCACCCCATCAGTAAGCTAGTTTTATCAATTCCATATATAAACAGGCCAATAGGAACAATAACAATATCAAGTAATCATGTGAAACATTAAGGTGCAATGGGCATTCAACAGGTAAACATGAGCTCATTTATCAATCGAAGTCAATGTATTTTGATAAACATGTGTCGGTTTCCTTACTTGATATAAAAGTAGTTATTCAATAATATAAATTATTGCATACGGTTGAACATTTGGTGTGCATAATATTAAGGGCATTTTGGTGCAAGTTCATCAAAAATTTAATATCATAAATCAAGTTTTCAAAGTGAGTAATACAATAGGCATTTCAATTTAAATAACAATTCAATGGCAATAAATCAAGTCAGGCTTGGATAATCAAGGGATGATCAATGACAATAATAAATAGGGATCAAGAAAGAAAAATACTCATTTGAATTCAATAATTTATGCTATGACAATAGACATGCATAATGATGTATAAATAACTCACCTTACTTAGTCACTTCCAAGTTATACTTTACTTCTTCCCTTACTTTGAGCTCACACTTACATCATCTTCTTCATTTAAAGCTATACATCAATTAGACTCAAAATCAGCACTTATTCACATGCCATATGCTAATCTTAACTTTAGTTTCATTAATTTTCTTATATTCTGTAAACCTAGGGTTAGGCCTTATGAACTTTTACTTAATTCCTTATCCTGGTAGTCTGGATACCTTTTCCTATAACTCATGTTATATATATTCAATTACTTTGATTATTTTTTCTATTTAAACTAGACATATAAGATTATAACATATTCAAATTTCAGGCTAATTCAATCATTTTACAATTATTAGTGAATTTTCAAAATTAAACCTACTGTCTTGAAATTCATATCCGGAAGACTCCATTTCTATGCCTATAACTCAAACCATGTTCATCCAAATGCAAAAAAAAATTATAGGAACTTAGTTCACTTATAGATAAACACTTTTTATGTTTAAAACTTTTCCTAATTCAGATTCTAAAGTCTTCATATCAATATAATATAATAACCCTTTTCTATAATTTTGTCATTCTAAACCAGTTGTACATATAGCCCAATATCTCTCTATTCATTTCTAATTTTAATAAAACCTTTTATAGACATCTAAATGAAACAAATATCTACAACTTTTATGTTTAACTCTTAAATAAATTTTGCCTTTAAGGTTCTCATATCACTAAAATATAGCAGCCTCTCTGTTGAACCCTTCATCCGGATTTTTTCCACTAACAGCCTAATATCTCTTTCCTTACTTCAACTTTTACAAAACTGTTGTACAAGAATATATTTAAGATCTAAAACTACAACTTTCATATTTTGTACTTTTCCAAATTCGTTTCTCAAGACTATGTAATATAAGTTATAACTTTTTGTTCTAACACAAATTTCAGAATCTTAAAACCCTAATTCCACTTTAGATTCTTTAACTCAATTGATTTAATTCATTATCCAAACAAGTTATAACACTTATAAATTAAATTAAAAAGTAAGTTTGAGAACTTTACCTTAACTTGATGCTTAATTTTCTTCTTTTTCTTTCCTTCAATAGCTTGATATCAAATCCATCTCTCTTTCTTCATCAATTTTTTCTTATTTCTAACTAATTTCCTAACTTAGAATTTTGGTTTCTATAAAAGGAGGTTGGAGGAAAATTCTTTGAAGTTCTTTCAATGGTGGTTTGGCCAAGTGAATCCAAATAGCCTATTAGTTTATTTTTATACTCCAAGCCAATAGAAAATATCAAGAAAGAAGAAAATGATAGAAAATTCTAGATTTTGGGTTATTTGTCACTTTTGTATGAAATAAAGGTGTAATACCCTAAGAAATGCTACCATAATTGAACAATAGCATAACTAATTATTGGTTTGGGAACACCGAAATAACTAAGGATAATTTTTGAAATACAGTTAGAATGTATTTGAAATACTGTCCCGGAAAATATCAGTGTTAATTACACTGCCTGGGGAAATAGCAGTCCGATTAACAAATGAATTTTTTATTCAGACCAGGGGTAAAGAATCATATATTTATATGTGAAATTATAGTGAAAAGAAAGAGTTGAAAAATATTTAGGAACACTGAAAATTTAAATAATGGCAAAATCGTAAATAAGTTGAATTTTAGGGGTATAGTGGAAAATCAACTGTCTGAGTTTTAGAATGGCTCTGAAGCTATTTTTATAATAAATTACAGATAAAAAGAAGCTATTTCAGTTCCCACTTTTAAATCTAATTCTCAACAGAATTGTCAGAATAAATTACAGAAGAATATGGGTCAAAGTTCAACTAATGGATAGTTTGAGGACTTAAATATAATTTGTCATTTAACCCGCCTATATAAAGAACACTTAGAAGATTTTTGCTCATTTTCTTCTTCTTCTAGCTTGGTTGAAGTCCCTCTTCCATTCTCTCCATCAATTTTCTTGCAAAATCAAAAGAAAAATTTTAAGAAAACTTGATTTCAACCTTGCTTCTTCCATTTGCCATCAATTTCTTACCTTGAATCACAAAGAAAATTGAGGACAATCACCTTAAACATTTCGGGTGGACCCTTAAATTGAGGTAACAAGTTGATTTTTTTTTTTTTTTATTAATGATTGTTTTAGATGTATTAGATGTTAAATAGGATGAGTTTAGTGTTAATTTGCATCAATTGATTCCTTTGATAGTTTTCCCCAATTTGAAAACCCTAGATTGAAGTTGTATGATTTAAATCTTTGAATTAGTATTAGTTAATGTAAATTAAGGTTAAATTATGTTAATTGTAGGTTAATAGAAGCTTATTTGGTGGTTGGTTTTGTGTAGAAAACAAAGAATTGGATGAATGTGCATTTTGCCTTTTTTGAAGCTTAAGGTGAAAAATCAATTTTTCTAGCTCATTTGAAGTGTGAGGTGAGTTTAATATGCATCATTTAACATGTCTATAGCATTGAAATGTTGATTGGAAACCTTCTCCGAAACTTTCATCTTGGCCGAAACTCATTTTACTATTCACCCTTTGATTTTTGTTTGTTTGTTTTTTTTGTTTTACATGCTTATTTGGTCCTTTGAATGATATTATTTGTTGAATATCTAATACGTATTACAATGCCTACATTGTGAGTTACACCATAACCTTGTTAAATTGTCCATTCAATATTGCACACCAAGTATTTGTTGAAATGTCTAGTTCATTTTACCATAGGATTACCATTGTTTTATCCATAGACCTACCATTTGAATGTTATCGTCGCCAGCGACATTGGCATGTCAATTGAGCCAACTTCTTGACTTTGATTGTCCAACTTTTGAATCATTCCAATGTTTATTGCTATTCTTAATATCAATGTTTATTGCTTCTTCCATTGCTTATTCATTGCTTTATTACAGTCTTGTTCGATTAAATTCATGAGCTATTGTTACTTGATGAGAACATTGATGTTTATTGATATCGATTGACTTGTTTCATGCTTTTATTGATTCCAATGAGATTTGACAGAGCTGCCTCTCCGACGGTATGTAGACGGGGTAGCGGATACATACCGTCGGCAATGTGCATATTGTATAATGATACCTTAGCTGAGAATGGTTAACGGTCCTAGCCATAAGACCTTATCGGTCTTCTGTATATTGATACTTGATTGTAACATATGATATGAGTTTCATGGCCCTTTATTTGTCTTATCCATATAATATAACTTTATTGACCTATTTATTGATCCTACAGTCATTCACTGTATTCTGATTCCTTATTCAGATATCGATGAGCATATTAATATTTATTGATTATATGCCTACTGTTTAATGATATTCCAGTCATTTCTTCTAGTCGATGTATATTAGATTCACTGAGTATTTTATACTCACCCTTTCATTGTTTTCCCCTTTCCAAGTGCAAAATTGAAGGCAGATTCCTGACTGTTGTTTCCTGAAAAATTCTGCAGTGTCTATATAGTAGTGTAATTATTTTAATATTGTATTTTATATGTATAATTTAGTTGCTCCATGAGTTGTATAAATGACATATTTAAACTATGATTATGTATGTATGGTATAATATGAAGTTTATTAATGTTATGGTATGAGATAATGGTAATTACAACCAATTGCAGAATGAAACTTAATTAAGAAATTGATTAATTAATTAATAGTATTTGATTATAGTATGTGATACTGGATTCTACGGATGTCGGTCGCCTCTGGCATCTCCTGTATCCTAGTACCGTCATGTTCCGAAATCGAGACGTGACAAAAGGATTAATTGGATAAATATCATTTTATAAATTCATCCATATTGAAACATGTGGGTTGGCCATCCATGGATTTTTTTCTTGGAGAAATCTAGACAATTTTGAATAAAAATTTAGTGGGTCCCACAACTTTGGATAATTATATTTTAACCCACAATTTTTCTAATTTATAATTGTAAACACAAATATTTTTAATTCCTTTCAATTGAGTTCTTAAATTCTTTCCATTTAAATTCTTTGAAATTTTATATTTCCTATTATACCACAATTCAATTTAATTAATCAACCTTAATAGGTAAATAATTTTTTTCCCGAACTTATTTCGGTAAAAACTCCAAAAATTATAACTTTTAAATTTCCTTAATTTCACTTGTCTTCCATATCCATCTTCAATCACCTTTAATATCATATTCACTTCAATTTATTTTTAATTGGCCCATAATCCATCTATTTAAATCATGTAAAAGAAATTTAAACAAAATATTTGTCAAAAATTTATTTAAAATTGAGAACCGTCAAGTGCTACAATTCAACATTTTCTCATCATTTTTTTCTTTTTCATTATCCTTTCACATATTGATTCTTAAATTATTTTTTCTTATTAATTTAGAATCCTAATTTAAGATATATTCAATCAATTTTAGCAAATAATCTTTTTAAAATATTATAAAAATTAATTACTGATAATACTGTTTATTATTATCTTTAAAATTCTTAAGGGAAAATTTTTATTAAATATTCTTTTTATATTTTTTTAAATTAATTTAATCTGTTTATTTTTTAATTAATTTAATATTCACTGCTCTGATCTGCTTGAATCAGTACAATTTTATAGAATATTAAAGTACACCTATTTAATCTTTATACATGATTTTAATAGTAAAAAAATGACAAAATATTAAATTTATTAATGAAATTGAATCTTAGAAATTATTTAATTAATTTTATAAAAAGAAATGATCACTTTATTAATTACATCTTGAAATAATAATTTATTTTTTATATATTTATATTTCACCTCAAAAGAAAAAAAAATTATATTTTTATATCAGGGAATAAAACTCAACAGACTAGGCAAATAGACTTTCGGTTTGGAGTACCCCGCAAGAGAGGGTTAAGATTAGATGGAAACCGAAAAAGTATTTGTAGATTTTCAAAACTTTAGGTCCAACAAGGCTGGTTGGTGAGATTCAGCCCACCAAAATCCATCTGAATATTGTGGCTCTCCACAACTAAAGGAAAATTTAGTTGTTTGGTTGTCACGTGATCTTGTTGAAATTGCACGTGAGATGCCCTTATTAGATTAAAGGGACCACTACCCTTCTTTGTAGTTGAGGGGCTTCTGTGCCACTGTAGTTCTGTTGAGGTAAAGTTTTATTGTTGAAATAAATTTTGTTAAAAATTTTAAAAATTATAATATGATGGTAATAGTTGTATTGAACTCAATAATATATATTATTTAAAAATATTTATTAAAAATATATTAAATTTGAAATATTAGATTTTAACGGTTTAAATTTAATATATTTATTTTATATTTTTTCAATTTATTTAATTTTTATTTTATATAAAAAAATATATTATTGAGTTTATTATAATAAATACTATCAAATTATAATTTTTATAAATTTTTTTAAAATAAAATTCTATTACAATAGAATATTATATTTTTTAAACAGCAATTCCTCAATCTTGTTGCTTAATTGTCACAGTGAACTCAACATTAATTTTCTTCACTCTTTCACATGGCCACGAGTTAGGTATGACACAAATTTTGACATGGTCATTTTTTATTTGTCTTATATCGGAGTGAGATGAATCAAATAGTAAATATCCATTTACTTTTAAGAATAAATATATATACATAAAATTTTGATTTTTATAAGAAAATATATATATATATATATATACATAATTTTATATATTTTACTTAAAAATATAATTAAATATACGTAAACATAAATTTTAAAAATCTAATATGTATTTATATATATTAAAATAATATATTTCTAATTTATAATATAAAAAAAATATTACAACAAATATATTAATATTCAGTCAACTTTATATATAATGGGATGAATTTTATCCGTCTAATTAAAGTAAAACTAAATGGCTATATGATGAAATAAAATAAAATTATCATTCCTATTTTTATGTGGATTTAAAAATAAAATATAAGATCATTTCATTATGAAATTTTAGATCAATTCAAACTAATAATTTAAAATAATTAAATATTTTACATTTCATATTATACTTATTTTTATAATTTTTATATCTTTAAAATTTAAATTTATATTCACATTTATTCAACTAACAATTTGCCTTTAAATTTTAAAATTTTAATAAATTAATTATTTAATCCAACCGTAAATTTAAGATTATCTAAAAGTAAATACTACTAAAGTTCAAATATTATCCTTTGGTAAACTCCTCTCTCAATACTAAAAAACATATGTACAGATAAAATAATTATAACTCTAATTTAGAGCTAATGAATAATTTACATCACTATAAATTACCATAATTTTTATAATTGTTGTTTGACTATATCTAATGTTATTGTTACATTTCAAAATGATTAAAATTTAAGGTAAAATTTATTATTCCTAATTTAAAAATAATTGTTTTATACAATTATATATCTAAACACTAGTTAGTGATGTAAATAAAATTTAGAATTTTTTTAATATTTTATTATTATGACTAAGCAAATGGGCTTAGCTCTATCTATACCTCAACCCACTTGAAAGTATATACCATACTTTCTATATATTAATATATTTTTTAATTAATTTTTTTAAATTTTTAATTAGTTTCTTAAATTAAAATTTTATAAAAACCATTAAATGTTAAATTATAAAAATATTTAAAATCTAATAATTTATTATATACAATGCAAATTCTATATTAAAAACTTTGATTTATTATTTAAAATAATGAGCAATTTTATCTTTTATTAAAATAATATTGTAAAAAAAATTAATATTAATGAGATTTAAATATTACATACATTACAAACAAATTTACAAATTTTCAGTTTTATCATTAACTTACTAATTATTGGTAATTTTAAATTTCCCTCCTTTTAACGTTAAAAAAAAAAGACAAATTAATTGGCACTTCAATATAATATAATTCCTAACAATGACTATATAAGATATTCTCGAAAAACCATTAAATCAAAAAAAAAAAATACTTTAATTTAATAATAAAAAGTATGATTATCAAAAAATATTTAACAAAATTAAATCACATTCTAATAATTTTCATTTTATGTTTCTCCCTTTCTGTATAGATTTGAATTCAATTTTCGAAATTAGATCGTAAATAAAAATTTTAATTATTTAATCTCGATATCAGATCAGAAATATAAACGCAAAAATTAACCCATAATATAACATTTACATTAAGTCAAAAAATAATTTCCATCTCTTATAGTTATTCCTTTCAATATTAAAAAATCAATGCAATAAATTAAATATTTTTATAAAAAAAATTATGATAAATATTAAAAAAAAAAAAAATGGATGGTCTTCCAAATCCAAATAACAAAAAACTTCCATTTCTAATTTATATTTCATATTTTTTTTTAATAAGAAATTATTATATATAATTTTGATTATAAAATATTTTTATCTAAAATATTTTTATTATACACTTTTTATTTATTTATTTTTTAATATTTATAATAATTAAAATATTTATATTTTTAATTTAAATTTAAAATCTTAATATTAAAAAAATAAAAATATAATTAATATATATGATAATAATAATGTGAATTAATAAAAATTATATTTAATATTTATATATTAAATTAATATTTATATAAAAAATAAAATTATATTTTAAGTTAGACGAAAAAAAAAATATTACAATAAACTTGATTCTAAAAATATATATATATATGGATCCCATAAATAATAAAAAAAGCTTAAAAAGAATACAAACATTTAAGCTTTTCTTAAAGATTTTAGAAGATACCCAAATCTTCATTTCTCAACTACCATTAAAAAAACCACAAAATTAAAAGACAATTAATTAATTAATTTGCTACATCAGACACTTTCTTATCTTCTTTCGCCGCCGTTTCTTGAGCCATCTCTACCGCCGCTGCCGCTGCTGCAGGAGGACGAGGTAGTGAGTGGTGAGTACTACGAATCTGTTGCGGCGACGGACGCGATTGTTTATGATTTGATGGTAGTGCAATCTGTTCTCCTCCATTATTGTTGGAAGAGGAATCCTCATCGGTGAAAGAAAGAATCACACTTTGTGATGGCCTTCTCCAGTGGCCGCTTGGTCTTGTGTCAGACATTTTTTTGGATTTATCGGATTGCTGTAAGAAGGAAATAGCAGAGACAGAGAGAGGAGCAGAGAGAAGGTAGGGTTTTTAAAAGATGTAGTAAATGGTTTTGAATGGAGTACATAAATTTATAAGGAAAGGTGTTAGGTGAGGCACTATCCATATCCTAGATGTTTGGGCGTTACATGAATCTGCCCATATTTGCAAAGGAATATTCTTGTCAATGTAAGGACCATTTTATCCGTGATCTATATTTAAATTTATCCCATATATTAAAATAATGAATAATATAATATTTTAATTAATATAATATTTTTATTTATTTTTTAAATAGTAAAAAAATATTAATATTATTTTTATTCATGTATTTTAATATTATTGAGTTAATGTATATTGCTAATGTCACACCTCGATTCTAGTGGTATGACAGTTCTAGAGCAAAAATAGATTTTAAGCCACCATAAATTAAAACACTCATATCTTATATCTCATACATAATATATATTCACATTATACATAATTATCATCATGTATACTTATTTCTATGAATCATATAATCATCATTTATGCATTTCCATATATCATCATATGATTTTCTCTTGTTTCTTACCGATTAAAAGATATATTATACATCAATAAGGAACAAGGACAACCCGCAATGTATCAATTCATGCATCAAAATAATATCATCATCAACATCTAACTACGGAGCTCTAAAGTATACTCCTCATACATATAAATATCATAATACAAAATAATATACATCATATGATTTAAAGTATACTCATCATATGATTTTCTCTTGTTTCTTACCGATCAAAAGATATATTACACATCAATAAAGAACAAGGACAACTCACAATGTATCAATTCATGCATCAAAATAATATCATTATCAACATCTAACTACGGAGCTCTAAAGTATACTCCTTATACATATAAATATCATAATACAAAATAATATACATCAAAAGAATTACATATAGTCTTATTGGAGGAATGAATCAAGAAATTCTGTCTTCTATGATAGCTCCCTCTCGAGCTACACTATCACCTGAAATTCACAGAATAGGAGTGAGCTTTTAACTCAGTAAGATATTAACATGCAATGCAATGAAAAGGTCAATCTAAAGAAACATGGGTATGAAAGTTTCATAAGGTTATGCTTACAATAACATAAATGCTCACAATCGAATAGTATTATCAAATCATATGATAAAACTGTCATCATCATTAGAATGCATCAATTGTTTTGCTACCTTATTGTAACAAAATGCATTAGTAGCCTTGCTACCTTATCGTAACACATATGCTTGGTCGGGCATATGCCTAGAGCTTATGGCCCCCTTTAGGTGGAACATTGATAAAAATCCTATCAGTTGGGTTCCCAAAGTATACAATGGACCGATAAATTTACTGTTATTGGGAAGAGCGTTCTATACATATATATATCATAGGTCATATAGCTTGGATTTCACAAAAAATCATATTGGTCATAAGACCATCAACATATAAACATGAATTCATTCAAGTTATCAAATAGGTTTCATATGAGTTTGGTCCAAGGAATAATGACTAAGTCATTTACAATATATAAAGTGATTACATGGAACAAATTATCATTCGTTTGATCATGTCATAGGAAATTCATTTAATAGTTTAACAATATAATATTTCATAACATGAGAATCATATACATGTACATTAGGAAGGATTGAACAATCAATTTTAAGGAAACAATATGCATGTGCAATGTTTATACTTATCTCAAAGCAAATTATCTTTATATTTCTCTCAATTACTTGTACATTTAATAATCTTCTCTATTTCCTTGAATTCTCCTCTCCTATGTCAAATCCCTAAATACTCATAATTAGAGTTTATGCCTAATAATGTTCATACATGGTAAATTTTTATGATTATAATCATCTTTTAAAATCATAATATATTTTCTAACATCAATTTAATCACTTATTAAAGAAATGTGAAAAATTGGGATAAATAGCTACTATTCACCCAAAACTCTAAATCCATATATATCTTATTTATAATCCATAATAAATACTAATAATGCTTTTAAACATATTTACTTAACTTATATTCATTTATTCTAATCATATATTAACTTATCTTGACTTAAAATTGAGTTTGGAACAAATAACTTGAATTGGAGAATCCTTGAGAAGTTGAAATGTCGATGTTTCTTGGTAGTTTAATCATTGTTTCTTGTGTTAATGGAGATAAAATAAGTGATTGAGAAGAGAATTTAATGAATTTATGGATGGGTGAAGTGTATTTATGGAGAAAAAAAAAAGAGAAGAGAACGAAATAAATGAAGTTCTGATAATGAGAAACGAAATCAGGTATTTATAGAACCGTGTTTTCACGATTGTGAAGAGGATTTACGGCCGTGAAGGCCACTGCTCATGTTGGGTTCGAAGCACTTCTTTACGACTGTGAAGGGACGTTTCACGCCCTTGAAGACGAATCTGAAAAATTGACCAAATTACACAGAAACTTTTCTGGCGGCCGTGAAAATAACTTCACGCTCATGAAAAATACTTCACGCCCGTGAAAGGCTTGCTAATGAGAATCTATCATATTTCTCCATTCTCACTTATCCAAACTCAATCAACTTATACATATACATGTTAAACATTTCAAAATCAATCATAACTCATCATGTCTCAATATATAATCATTTTAGGAGTAATATATACTCAACATAACATTTTATCTATCATGCACATATAAACATATATATGTTAATATTTATCAAACAAATATAAAAGAACACATATCTACTCTAACGTTCCAATTACTAGGTATTATAGCTAAATAGAAATAAAAGTCAAATTGATCAAACTAATTAAATCAAATCAAATTAAAATTAATAGTTTCATATTCTATTTGATTTGGTTTAATTTAAAAAATAGAGCAAACTGAAAGTTCAATTTGATTTGTAGTTTGAATTTTTTCTTTTAATTTTAAATTGAGTCAAACCGAAATATATATATATTTATTGTTTTTTAATATTACTATAATTAAATATATTTGATTTTATTTATATAAAATCACATTTTTTTAATCTAATATTGATTTAAAAATTTAAAGAAATGACTATTCATGATAATTAACTAAAAAATAAATAAAAAAAAATTTAGTTCTTGAGAAAAAATATAAGTTTTGGGAGAATTAATTAATAGAATGATAAATTTTGCATTATATATTGAACTACTTGTAAGATTTTTTATCACCGATACTTTATCAGTTTTTCTTAAATTTATAATAAAATAATGATAATTTATAAAAAATATATTTGGTTTGAAATCGATAAATAAAAAATAATTAAACCGAATCAAATAAAATTAAAACCGATAGTTTAATTATAATGATGATTTGATTTGATTTGATTTAAATATTTTTTCAAACCAAAAAGATTGATTTGATTAGATAATAATCCTTTAAACTGATCAAACTAAACAAATATAAATAATTTTTTTTAAAATTTTAAATTAAGAAATTGAATATCAATTTCTCTATATATATTCTTTCATTTTTCTATGTTATCCTATTTTATTTCATAAATAAATGATGTTGAGTATCATGCTTATAACTCTATTTGAAAATCCTAAGAATCAGTTAGGGTTCATATAATTTGAAATTTTATAATATTATATAAAATTAATTATAAATTTGTGAGTAAAATATTCTATTAAATTTGAATAAAATATATTCAAAACACTAAGTTATCAATATAATATATTAAATTGATTATCATAATACTAAATTAAACAATGATGCACTAATTAGTAATTAGATAAATGTGTTACCATGATAATAAGCAATAGTCGTGCAATTAGTTAACAACAAGATTAGTTTGATTTATCTTTATGTTTAGATAAAATTATGGTTGTCAAAATCGGACTAGATTAGTAGGTCGAATTGAAAAATTATAAATCGAATTAAGTATTGGTTCAGTCAGTTTTTATTTAACCTCTCTTAAAAATATATTAAAAAATAAGTGAATCGATCGAATTGAACTGATTTTTTCGGTTCTAGTGGATCATATTTTTTATTTTTTTTTTAAATTAAAACGACGTCATTTTTGTCAAGTAAAAAAAGCGATGTTTTGAGTTAAAAAAATTAAGAAAATTTCATTAACTTCATTTCAATTTTATCTGACACCAAAACCTATCCGACGCCAAAATCTTGATCCTATTGCATGTTACCCCATTGTGTGAGTAGATATTTGAGCAAGTACATGTCCATAATTTACTATATATATAACTTTTGACTTAATGTGATTGGATTGACACCATAAAAAATATGATTTTATATAAATTCTTAATTTAGTCATAATTGTATTATATTTATTTTTATTATATATATAATAAATGTCAAATTATATATATATATATATATATTGATTTTTCTCCGTTTAATCGATTCGATTCCGATTGAATTTCTAATTCTCTGACTCTCTGGTTTCACCGGTTCTTTAACTGATTTGATTATGAAAACATTGGATAAAATATTAAATTCATGAGATATATATAACACCCGTATTTTTGAATTATTTTTAAAATTATATTTTATCGAAAAATAATAATAATTTAATAATATTTAAAGAATATACAAATATTTACAAGTTTTTATTATTTTATTCTAAAAAATAATTATTTATTTAAAAAGTAAAAAAATGTTTTTTTTAAGATTTGATTTTAAATTTCTAAACTCAAAATTTTTTGATATTATTCTATTATTGTAAAATTATTTATTAAATTAATTATTTAGTTAGTTAGAAAATTACTTTAACTAATTAAGGCGTTATTTATTAATTTTATAGTTATTGTATTAATTTTAGGTATTGTTAATTATTTAATTTTGTAAATGTTTATTTATATAGTTAAATACTTTGTTGAATTATTATTATTATTATTATTATTTTGAGAGAATTCTGGGGGTAATTAGCTCGAAAAATCATTAAATTTGAGTTATTTTTTCAATATGGTCACAAATTAAATTTTTTTTTCAAATGAATCATTAAAATTTAAAAAAAAAAAATCATTTTGTGGTCATTTACCGAATTTCTGATCAGAAAAATGACGTGGCAAGCCACGTAATCAATTCTCGCTGACTGAAAATGCCACATGGTAATTAGTCTGAAAAATCACTAAACTTTAGTTATTTTTTCCATATGGTCACAAATCAAAAATCACTAAACTAATTACCCTTCATCATTCTCTACTAAGATCTAAGATAGTCTCCAACCATAAACACCAAAATACCATTAACTTTACATCATTTTGCAGTTTATATCACAATAAATAATAATTTCAATTCCAACCATAATATTATTTTTAACATAAAAAAAAATATTCTCTTTATATTACTTTTTATTTATCTTTATACAATTAATTATGATTCCCACTATTCTATATATTTCACTAATTACTTATAAATAAATAAATTTTATATATTGGTTAAAAAAAATATAATTATTAATTTAATAAAATGATAAACTAATAAATTAAAATATAATAATTTATTACTTATATTTAATTTTAATGTTTATGTAATAACTAATATATATATAAACTTTTTATATTATTTTATTGAAATTTACAATTTGTATTATGATGGAGTTTTTTACAAATAATGTTTTTAAAATGGATTTTTTTATAAAAAAAAAAAATTAAAAAAAGGAAAGGTTCATGAAATGGGGCTGGGGTAGAGATAGTTTTCTTCTCCAATTTAGCGTTGAGCACCAAAATGGTGCTGGGTTGGAGATGCTCTAACTGAGAAATAATCTCTTCACACCAATTTCAATAAATAAATAAATACAAAATGAAGAGGAAAAGAATCTCATATGCACAAATCAGAGAACCAAAAAACAATAATAGAAAGAAGAAAAATTAACTCTTACCTAAAAATTTAACCAAGAAATTCTGAAATTCTTTTAGCAATCTGACTGAAACCCTCACATGCAAAGCAAAAAAAAGAAGCAAACAAGAATCCCAAAACAAAATCCCCAAAATAGAAGAAAACAAGCACATAAAATTCAAAAAAAAAAAATAGTGAAAATTAAAAACAAAATCGAAATCAAGGATTCATCTTCGTAGAAAGACAACTTCACCGAAAGCCAAAACCTCCAACATGAAGTCCAGAGAAAATAAAAATAAACAAAAATTACGAAGATTAAGAATTTCTCTAATCTGAAGCTCTTGACCTTGCAATTTTCTCGTGTCAGTAGCGATCCGAATCAATATAAGAAAAAAATAATTCAAGATTTCAAAAAAAAAATTCTAATAAGTAGAGAAAGCGGCAGATGAAGAAAAATCTGCGTTGTTTTTTTATTTTTTATTTTTTTTTATTTTTTTTAATATATATATATATATATATATATATATATAAGATATAATTTTGACTAATGTTTAAATCAATTTTTAAATATTTTTCGACCAACCTTAATATTGTTAAAATTTATAATTTTAACTTTTTCTTTATTGACTTTCATCTTTGAATCGAGCATTAAAAAGTAATTAAATAATTATAATTTAATTTTTAAAATTTTATTATTTACAAAAAATATTTTTTAAATTAAAAATATAAAAAATAAAATAAAATAATAACTAAATAAAAATTAATTATTTTATTTAATTAAAATTAAAATAATTAATTTTTATTTAACTATTTAATTTATTTTCTTATTTGATAAAATTTAAAAATTATTTTTATATATTTAATCAAATAATATTTTTTTATTTCATTATAATTAAAATAATTAAAAATAAATTATTTTTCTCTTAATATATATATATAAAGCATTTTTAATTATTTTACTAAAATTTAATAAATAAAATAATTAAATTTACTAATAGAATTAAAATATAAAAATTAACTGTTTTTTTTTTTAGAATATTATCATTTCTAAAATATCGTGAATTTTATATATAACTTTTTAGAATATTAAATTTTGATTTGTGACCATATTGAAAAATTCACTAAAATTTAGTGATTTTTCAGGCTAATTACCATGTGGCATTTTCAGTCAGCAAGAATTGATTACGTGATTTGCCACGTCATTTTTCTGATCAAAAATTTGGCAAGTGACCATAAAATAAATTTTTTTTTAAAATTTTAATGACTCATCTGAAAAAAAATTTTAATTTGTGACCATATTAAAAAAATCACTAAAATTTAATAATTTTTCGGGCTAATTACCCAAACTCTGGAATTCTCGATAATTTTATATTATTATTATTATTATATATATATATAGATTTGAAAAGAAAAGAAAGAAGGGGAAAGAAGAAATGAGAAAGGAAGGAGGGAAGTACAAGCTGTCTGGATCATCCAATGAGAGAGAGAGAGGGGGAGAGAGAGATTGTCACACCCCAACTCCAGTGGTGCGACGGTCCTAGGGCAAGGGTAAGTTTAAGGCCACCATAAACTCGTAGAACTCCCACATTCTAAATCTTACATACAATTATATCATATATTTAAATCATGCTATGACATGTCATAATCCATTTAAGCATACATCATTTCTTTACTATATCATTCCATATCTTTCTCTTGTTCCTTAATGATCTAAAGAAGACATCTCTCATCAAAGAGGAACAAGAGTATCCAAAGGATAACATTCATACATCAAAATATTATCATCCTCTAATTGACTAACCACGGA
>CANXYC010336457.1:0-25886 GCA_948193065.1 Aleurites moluccanus | reverse complement strand
TTTCCCTTGATTATATGTATGAACATGGAAATTTATGATGTTATATTATTGGTATTTATGAGTATAGTAATCTGTGAGTTCTACGGGTTTATGGTGGCCTTAAGCCTACCCTTGCCCTAGGACCGTCGCACCACTGAAGTTGGGGTGTGACAGAGATCAACTCCCATTCCTTTGGATTCCTCCATCCATTAGCCTGTTAACTTAGGTATTAGAGGCTCACCGTCAAGTAAACTCCGGGGAATCCTTTATCCATTGTTTCTTTATTTGCAGGTCTGCATTATTCTATTCCATCATCATCCCACTAGAGACGCTCCATCTTCAAAAAATGGATGAGGCAAATTTTTTCCTCATCAGATATATAAATAATTTAAACAACTAACAACTTATAGAAAGTACAAAAATCTAGAATCCTCTATCGAAGATCAAGCTTCAAAAAATATTTATATATAAATGTATAATGTGTTGAGGTTCAAAGTAAAGGAAAGAAATTGATGATTCTATCAAATATAAACCCCAAAAATTCGGATAAAATCAAAGGAGATTTCATTTGTAAATATATATTGAGCATATCGCAAGTTTCTTTTAATACCATAAGATTTTGTTGGATAAATATTAGATGAGTTTTATTCAAGTTTTATTGGATAATTAATATACATAAAGTTGGTTTCCAAAGCACTACTATGCTACAATACAAAGCGAAAAATCATTAACAATATATAGACATGTTGAATTGTGAAAAATATTTTTCATTTTCAATTTTCAATTTTCTTTTCTATTTTTCTTTTTTAAAATTTTTTATTTTTTAAATAAAAATTGAAAAATAAAAAATAAGTTCAATTACACAACCACCAAAAATTTTCTATTATAGTATCTCCTACGTGCCTTTCTTCAACCACAATATACAAAAATAAATTATTTAAATTAAGTTATTATGGTGTATAGGAATTAATACATTTTTCAAATACATGTTTATGATTTTATAAAAAAAAAAAATTAGCATTAAAAAGGAGAAATCGATCTTGGATTAATTACTTAAAAGAATGTACATTTACTGTTAAGCTATATCTCAGCATACATGATATTATAATTTATTCTAAAAAAAAATAAAATGATTTATGATTTACAATCATATAAACTAATTAATTTAGATTTTGATAAGTGTAAATCATCATAAAATATTGGCACTCAATTAAACATTATTTTAGTATTGATCGAAATTCTTAATTATACAAATTCATATATAAGAAAAATTATTCCTTTTCCCTAATATAAATAAGATAAGAAATAAAATTTAAAAAAAAATAAATTAAAAAAGAGTATATGAGATTTGAAAGTTAGAAAAAAAAAATACCATTGTAGAAAATATTGTGTTTTCTAATATGTGAAATTTTATTAAAGGAAATAATAGAAAATTATTAATAGGAGTTTTCTTATATTAATTATAAATTTAAAAAAATCAAAAAATTATTTTCTATTATTTTATTTGAAAAATAATTATAAGCACCCATTTTTATTTTCTTATTTTTTTAAATTATTTTTTGAAATGTCCACCACTAAACAAGATGATAATGTTTTTAAATTGACATAATTTGTATTTTTACAAAGTAAGCTTCATTCATACTAGTACGAATCTAGACAACCCAAGATCCAACAAAAAGATTTTATCGCTATTCTCATTTTATTATTAGATATTATAATTATAGAATAATTCAGCAAATTAGAATAAAGTAAAAAATTGAAAGTTCAGACACCAATTCCATTTAGGGAAAATTAATTTTTTTATTTTTTTTCATTTTTACGACTCCTTTTTTATTTTTATTAATTTTTGATATATATTTAATATATTTAATATATATTTAATATACATCGTATTTTATAAAAATATTTTTAAATATATAATATTTTTAAAAAAATATTTTTATATCAATAAAAATAAAAAATTTTCGATATTTTTATAAAAATTTCTTCTATTAATTAACCCATCATATCATAGGGTTTTGAATATTTATCATACTGCCATGACCCTTATATCTAAAACTGTTATAAAAAATAAATAAAATAAAAATAGAATAATAACAAGAAAAAGAATAATAATAAAAATATAGAAAAAATAGTTTTCTATTATCTTCTTGATATATATTACAAAGTAATATGAATTCCTATATATAAGGTTTATCTTCATCATATATTACAATATATAAACTCACAATAAATTACAACATAAATGGTGCAATAAAATTAAATTTAAATATAAAAACTTATGAATAGTGGGATAGATGAATGGATATTCATATTTATCTATATATGTATAACACTCCCTCTTGGATATCCATCTTTATAAAGAATATGTCTCATTAAAACCTTACAAGTAAAAATCCAGTTGAAAAAAAAAAACTAGTGAAGGAAAAAAAGTACAATATTCTTGTATTACAAATAGTACACTGTCTCATTAAAAACCTTATTAGAAAAAATCAATGGGACAAAATTTTTGGTTAAGGAAAAAAGAGTACAGTGCTAAACTCCTCCTATTTGCAATATCACTGAAAATTTTTAAGGCGTCACATTTCAATGCTGTTAACTATTTTCTTGAATATTGCAGTAGGTAATATTTTAATGAACAAATCTGTTAGATTGTCACTTGAACAAAGTTATTGAACATCAATTTCACTATTTTTTTGTAATATATTAGTGCGCCTATTGTATAAGATATGGTATTTCATGACCAAACATTTCTCCATCATCTTCTCTAACTGAAAAGAGTCTTTATTCATATTAAGTGACCGAACAACCATTGAACTATTCAACGAACGTGCTTTGTATATAAAATTATAAATGAACTTTTTGTGTATAAGTTAATTGATAAATAAAATTTTTTTTTGCCAAATATTCAATCTGTAATCGAGACATAATTTTATTTTTTCAAAATAATTCATCTCAAATTCCTTTTTCAAACAATATATTACTTTTGAAAGTTTTTCAAGAATTCCAATAATATTCAAATCATCAATATATATAATAATTATGGCAAATTCATATACAAATTTATCTATAATATTGCTTTTATATTATACTTTGAACAAGTATTCACTAAAATAATTTTACCGTATGAACCCAAATTGTTTTAATTCATACAAAGATCTTTGTAATTTAATTGAATAAATTTCTTGAGAATTTAAATTATTTTTTTCTAGTATTTTAAATCCTTCAGAAATTTTATATAATTATCAATTAAGTCATATAGGTAAGTTGTGACTACATCCATTAGGTACATATCAAGTATTTCATGCATTGCTATATTAATAAAATATTAAAATATTATTGTATCCACTACAGAAGAGTATATCTCTTTATAATTAATTTTAAATTTTTGCGAAAAATTTTATGTAGCAAATATTATTTTATATTTTATAATTTTATTTTTCTTATTTCTTTTTCGCACAAAAACCTATTTGTATCTAACAGTTTCACATCTTCTAATATTTTGAGTGCTGGTCTGAAAACCTTATGTTTTTCAAGAGAATCCAATTTTAATTGTATTATATATTTCCATTTTGATCAATCAACTCTATTTTCAATATTATTGAATAGATCGTTATTCAAAATCAATATTTTCACTTATAAAAATATGTTACACCATATATAAAATAGTAGTCAACAATCATTTCATTTCGATTCTATCTTTTTTCATAACTAACATAATTTATCAATATCTCTTCATTTTTACTAATTCCAGGTACTTATACTTCTTCAAGAAGTTTATCTACATTAGTATCTACATTTTGAATAGAATTATCTTTATTATTTATTATTTTTCTCTTTCGATAACTTTTATCCTTATAATCAATAGCCTTTCACACTTCAAGCATATTTGAGATTCATTAATATTAATAAGTTGTCCTTCTAGGATGATAATACAAATTAAAATATTAACAACTGTTATATGAGATTTTGTTACTCATCTTAAATCAGTAAGTGCATCCGACAATTGATTTGCTAATTTTTGCAAATAAATTAATTTATAAACTTCTTATTCATATTGTTCTATTATAGGATTTAGATAATGATGAAATATTTCATATTATTGTATTTTCCAACTTTTATTATCTCCCCCTAATACTGGAAATATTATTTCATCAAATGACAATCTGCAAATCGAGCAGTAAATATATCACCATTAATGACTCAAGATATTTAATTATTGAAAGAGATTTGTATCCAACTTATATTTCTAACCTCTTTTAAGGACTCATTTTAATGCATTGTGGTGAAGTAATTAGGATATATAATGCACATTCAAAAATTCTTAGATGAGAAATATTTGACTTTTGACCAAAAGCCAATTGATTGATTTTAAAAATTTTCTAATTCTTCAATATAGTTTAACGTGAATTTTTAATATTTTTTCCATTATTTTTAAATCAAGATGACATAACTTATCATTCCAAATAATAAAAATATTTGGATATGTAAACTTCTAATTTACTATAAGATTTTTTTTCAATTCTACTAATTTTTATATAATACAAATCAGAAAAAATAATAGAAAATTTTTCAATATATTTTTTTACCCAAAATAATGCTTGTAATATATAGGTATTATTAATTCATCTCATTTATTGTCTCAATATGATATTCGTTACTACGAATATCTTTAAAATTTAACAAATTTCTATGAGATTTTGGAGAAAATAATGCATTATATATAATAAGTGTTGTTCCTCTTAGTAATAATATATTGGCTCTTCTAGAGCATTCAATTATTTTTTGTTTTACCAGAAATAATTATCTCACCCATTTTCAAATAAGAAAAAATATTTGACATTTTTAATTGTACGAGCTATCGTACTATTCACTATATATATATATATCAATTCTCCCTTTCAATATTTTCACTGCATTCACTTCAGGGAATGAAATTGAACCAGAATGCATAAAATTAATTCATAATATTTTTACAACATTTTTATCGATATTACTACTGCAGGAGCATATTCGATATATAAAAAAATATTAACATATCATTATTTGTAAATATTTTCCACACATTATTAATTACAACAAAAATAAATATATTTGAAATAAAAGAATAACTTTGCAATATCAAAATAAATAAATTCACTATCATTATCAATACATGATTAAAAAAAAATTCTAATAATTATTCTAATTTTTTTTAGTTATACTTTTATAAAATCACAAATATAAATCATTTCTTTTTATTTTATTTTAACAATTTGTATACAAAAATGAATATAATCTATACAAAAATGAATATCGAAATTAGAGTGTATTAATTTTATATTCTATGTAGATTAAAAAAAATATAATGATAAAAAAAATATAATTTACTTACTCAAATACCTGAATTGGAATGTCACCAAGAAAAAAAATTTCAAAACTCAAATACTTGAATATTATCAAGAGAAAGATCTTCAAAGCCTTTGAATAAGAAAATCATCAATTGTGTTATGGAGAGAATCGTGCTGATAACGTGTTATGAAAAATAAAATATTAAAATAAGAACAAGAATAAGAAATAAGAATGTAAAAAAAGAATATTTATATTATTTTATTGGTGTGTATTACAAAATAATATGAACTCCTATTTATAGAGTTTATCTTTATCATATATTACAATATATAAATTCATCATAAATTATAACATAAATAGTGCAATAAAATTAAATTTAAATATAAAAATTTATGAATAATAGGATAGATGAATGAACATCCATTGTAAAAATTTTAAAAAAGAAAAAAAGTATAAAATTGATCAAGCCCAGCGTAAGAAGCAATAACGATCAAAAGCAAAAGTAACTAAACTTATGATCATAAACACCTGGGTTCCTTCAAAATCAGGAGGCCTGTCCCTTGTATGAGATTCTCTGTCCCAGCGAGGTGGAAGAAGTAAACTGATTAAAATACATCAAAAAATCCATGCTTTTATGTGTAGAGTTGCAACTGAGCTAAGTTGATAGTTTGATAAAAATTTGTTTATGTTCAGTTCATTTTATAAATGAGTCAAATTTAAATTTATTTTATAACTCCATAAATAAAAAAGTAAAATTTAAACAAAACTAAACCCGTTCAATTAGGCATACATATGAATAATTAATCTTGTGAATAGATTCATGAACAATTTGATTAATATACTCATGAACAGCTTAATTATTATTGTTATTATTATTATTATTGAATAATAATTTTGATACTCCAAAAAATATATTTTGATATTCATATAATATTTTTAGTAATTTAATTTGACTAAAATACATATGCTCATAATTTTTTTATATATGCACTTTAAATATTTCTAAAAGGAGAATAAATTATATATTTAATTGTATTTTTAATTTTTAAGAAAAATTACTTTTTATTAGAAAAATATTATTACATTTTATTAATAACAAAATATAATACTCATTCACTTAATTCATAAGTCATATATATTTTAATTGTTGGACTAGTTGAGTAATATAAATATATAAAATATATAGATAAATAGTTTGAAGATATTACACAATTTTTTTTTTTTTTCAAAATCATTACTATATTATATTATTAGAAAGATAGGTAAATTTAAATAAGTATTGTATAATTGTAATTACATTTATATAATACAGATATAGTTTTACATTAAGATTTTATTAGTATTATTAATATTTTAATTTTTAAAATATCTTTTTTATTAATTAATATACTTGAGATATATGTAATATTCAATTTTGTGATTTAATTTTTTTTATTAATTGAAATTTTGATTTTATGTTAGTTTTAATTAATTTTTTTTTTTGTTATAGTTATTTTATTATAAATAAATATTTAAGAAGTTAACTATTTTAATGAGTCATAAATGAGTTATAGATCGAGTTAAAATCGAGTTCGAACCTAATTCAATTATAATTTATTAACAAGTCGAACTCAATTATAATTTATAAATAAATTTTTAATGAACCAAACTCGAACTTATCTAATAATTAAATGAGTCGAGATTAAACATGATTTTTGAGCTTGAATTTAGAAAAAAAAACATCAAGTCAAATTTGAGCAAGTTAAATTTCTCTCAGCTCAACTTAATTATAATCTTATTAATGCGAGAAAAAAAAAATTATACATATTTATAACATATCAAGGATACCTATATAATAAAACTAGGGCTAATCATGATTATCCGATCTGAACAATATATCTGAATTATTTATAAATAAAAATATAAAATTTCTGAATACTCGATTTATATTCAAATATAATTAATCCGATTAATATGAAGTGATTTATCCAATGGATATTTCATTTATCCTTTTTTTATCTATCTTCATCTTTTTACCTTGTCTTTTTTTGGTCGACTTTTTGCAATGCAAAAAGATCTGCCATTCTCGTGGATTTCTTGAATAGGGGGCCAATGCTTTGGTGCCTTTTGTATTGGTTATATTTTTTTAATTATTATTATTACTTTTTTAATTTTCTTAATTGGTGCCTTTGTAATGGTTATATTTCGTTGGGTGAGATTGAGCTGGTAGATTCATACACAAAAAATAAATAAATAAATAATTTTAGTTAATATACCTGGTAGATTCACACACAAAAAATAAATAATTTATTTATTTTTTTAATGATAAAATTATTATTTTAATGTTATTTATGAATTGAATTTTAGTATATTTTTATTATATTTTTCATTTTATGGTTTATGAATATTTTTGTGTTTATACTATTAATAAAATTAAAATTTTATTTATTGTGATTTTTGTTATGTTTTGCATTTAGTTATTGTGAATAATATTTATATGTTTGTTTATACATAGATTTTTTTTTTATTTGTTTTAATTTCTGATTTTTTTTGTTGATATGTTTTTTAGTATATTTTTTATTTTAGTATGGTTTCTATTTTTATTTTTATTTTTCTAAAGTTTATCTGAATTTATAATAAATAAATGTAATATTTATGCAAGTGAAATCATACTCACACTAAACAATTGAAAAAAATTTAAATAATATAGAAAATGTATTTTTTTTTTAGACTTGACCTAAATTTTAGGTAAAAACATATTTTTAAATAGGAAAATATATTTTTAAAATAATTAGTTTCACAAGATAAAAATGATATTTTAATTTTTTTGGTTATTTTCGAAAACTTTTCAAAAAAAAATTTCATTAATTTATAAAAAAAAAATTAATTAATTTATCCAAATTTAATTTTTTATGTGAAAAAATTCTTTTAGCTCATTCATGTCCAATTTTTTATATATAAATTTTTTTTTTACTCAAAATTAAATTTTTGATTTTATCCTTAATATTAAGATTATTCATGTTGAACTCTTTACCTTTTTTTTTTTAAATTCATTTAATTTATATTTAATTAATAATTTTTTCTGTTTTATTTAATTTATATTTAATTAACTACATATTATATTATTGAAATCATTTAATTTATATTGAATTAATTAAAAAATTAACTCATTTTACGTATACACAACAACATTCTATAAATTTACAGAACACGTAATATTAACGATAAACCAAACATGGCTCTTTGTAAAGGCATTGAACCAAAACTCATTTGTATCATCTAAAATTTGTTGCCAGACCGGGTCCGAGCCATTCACAGAAAAAATGGCGAACCGGGGAGGAAGCGACGGAGAAGAAGAAACCTTGGATCAGTTGCCTGCTGCTCTACTGGCCACTGTATTGACGAAGCTGGACGTAGCTTCTATCTGCTCCGTCGCTTCCACTTCCCAGACCTTCAGGGCCTGCGCTTCTCAAATGCTCACTTTCATCCCTAATTTCCACCTTTTCGTAAGTTACTAAAGAACTTTTGGTTTCCGTTTGAATCCTAAGAGAATTTTTCTTGCAATTAGAAAATTAACCAATTAGTTCTTTCTAATTGATCAATCAAGCAGGATATTGCGCTATCAATTGACTTATTGGCGCCTCTATTACCGCCCAATCCTTACCTTAGCAGTTTGAAGGTCGATTGTGATCGTCTAGATGATTCTGCCATCAATCTTTTGGTTCGGCCTTCATTGCACGAGCTTTGCCTGCATAATTGTGCGGATTTTAGTGGAAAATTGCTTTCTGAAATTGGAGGAAAATGCTCCGATCTAAGGTGAATTCTTATTGTGTAGTAGGATTATTGAGCACGAATATGGAATGTGTTGATTATGTTCCTATTACTAGTGGCTTTATATGCCTAATTTTCCTTCAGATATCTATACTTGGGTTCGGTTGCTGAAAAGAGAGGGCGGGCTATTAATATATCTGATTTGCAGGAGTTACTCAGTGGTTGCACAAAATTACAAGTAAGGGTTAATTGCAAATGTGGTTAATAAAGATTAAGTTTAGGAAACTGTTTTAGTGTTTTTTTAGTGTTGTGCCTTTGAAAATGCTATTGCAGAAAGTGATTTGAAACTATAGCATATCAAATGTCTTCAATTTTTTACTTGCCTCAGATGGTGTTTTTCTCAACAATGATTATGATAGAAATACCTAACAGATCTTAAAGTGAAATTTTAACATGGGATCGCGGGTATTTTTTATTGGAATAGATATATTAATAGAACATAAGTAAATAAAGTGTAAGACGTAAAGTTTCGAGTTTGTGATATATTTATGTTTAAGCATATGATTATGAACTGAAAATGGTGGATGGTGAGGAAAAAAATGAATACAATAAAAAGAGATAACAGTAGAGAACAACTCACTTTTTATTGCAATGCTTTCTCAAACAACCATGACAACGTTTTATAGACTATTGAGATAGCCTATAATTTTGATCAGAATCTAATAACAAGAAATAACAAAAAAGCTACAATCACGAAGCATAACTCCTTAAACATAGGACCAAATAAAAACAAAATAACAACTGATTTGGTGAAGATTAATTCTCCAAGATTTATTTAACGGAAAAATAGAAATTGCCTCGGTCTTTGTTGATGAGTTGGTGATGATTTTCAACACTTCCCTTCAGCACCAACTCTCTTTCCACGACTCTAAGCTTATTTCTGAATTTAAAAAACTTCTTCCTGGATAAGCCTTTGGTCAGTATATCTGCTAACTGCCCATCTGTATGAACAAGTGTCAATGAGATTTCTTCACGCAAAACTTTTTCCCTAACAAAGTGATAATGAACTTCTATATGTATAGTTCTAGCATGAAATACGAGATTTTCTGCTAGTTTAATCGCACTTTCATTGTCACAGTAGATGGTAATTATTCTAGAAGGATCTTGATTCAAGTCTTTCATTAGTTGAACTAACCACACGCTCGCTTGGGCTGCCATTGCAGCTGCTCGATATTCAACTTCGGTTGTTGACAAGGATACTGTTGGTTGCCTTTTGCTACACCATAAAATGGCACCGGAACCCAAGCTAAATACATAGCCAGTTGTAGATCTTCTAGTTGATACATCTCCAGCATAGTCAGCATCACAAAATCTGATTATGTCACACTTCTTCCTTGCCTCATAAAATATACCAAGATTCAAAGTTCCTCGAATGTACCTTAGAATCCTGCGAGCTGCATCAAGGTGTGGTTTTTTAGGTTTGTGCATAAACCGACTGATGACACCAACCCCTTGAGCAATGTCAGGTCTTGTCAAAGTTAGATAAATTAAAATTCCCACTAGCTGTCTGTACATGACTTGTTCATCTAGTTCTTTTCCTTCATCTAGTTGAAGTTTCAAATTTACTTCAATTGGTGTTGCTATATCATTGCACTCTTTCATTCCAAAGTGTTCAAGTAGCCTTGTTGCATAATTTTGTTAACAAAGAAAGATCCCTTTATATGTACGATTCACTTCAAGTCCCAGAAAATGGTTTAGCTCTCCCAATTCTTTCAATTGAAAATGAACTCCAAGATTGGTTCTAATTCTTGCAATCTCTGCCAAATTATCTCCTGTAACTATTAAATCATCAACATAAACAAGAATAATTGTAGTGCTTCCACTTGTAATTTTTACAAACAAGCTAGAGTCTAATGAGGCTAAAGAGAACTCTGCTTGTAAAAATTCAGCAATTTTACCATACCAAGCTCTTGGAGCTTGCTTTAAGCCGTAGATGGCATTTTTAAGCTTACAAACATATTGAGACTTTTCCACAAATCCTTTGGGCTGCTCCATAAAAATTTCACGATCCACCTCCCCATATAAAAAGGCATTTTTCACATCAAGTTGCCATAACTTCCATGAATGTGCTGCAGCAAGAGACAAGAGAACCCGAACTGTTGTTATCTTGGCTACTAGGCTGAAAGTCTCATCATAATCATGACCAAATTATTGAGAGAAACCACGAGCAACAAGTCGAGCTTTATACCTCTCAACTGATCCATCAACTCTCAATTTAATCTTATACACCCATTTGCAAGATATAGGTGTTATTCCATGAGGTAGAGGCATAAGGTCCCAAGTTTCATTTTGCTTGAGAGTTTGCATCTCTTCAATCATTGCATTTTCCCATTCTTTAACACCTTTGGCTTCTTCAAATGAACTTGGTTCGCTAATTTGAACCATCTCAGCTGTAGTAACCACCAAAGCTGTTGACAAGACTGTGTTGGCATAACTGAGATTTGGTTTTGGAACTCGAGAGGATCGTCTAAGCGTTGGGGTTTCTTCATGAGTTTCTAGTTCATCTATATGTGATGATTCTT
Source organism: Aleurites moluccanus (assembly GCA_948193065.1). Classification (NCBI taxonomy): domain Eukaryota; kingdom Viridiplantae; phylum Streptophyta; class Magnoliopsida; order Malpighiales; family Euphorbiaceae; genus Aleurites; species Aleurites moluccanus. The sequence continues at coordinate 14,244 of CANXYC010336457.1, read as the reverse complement.
CTTCTTCAGTGAGAATTTCTTGCTGCACAGCTGGAGACAAGAAATCAGATGGAGTAAGTTCAAAATTAACATCTGCTGGTGTCTGCTCTTCAACAAATTCTTCAAGTGTTAATCCAGGAAAAACACAAGAGCTCATCTTTTCTTGTAGTTTTTCTTCAAGATCTTTACTATTTGGAAGCGTTGCATGATCTGTTGACCACCATGAAGAGCCTTCATCAAACACAACATTTCTTGAAATATAAACATGGTTTGTAGCTGGATCTATGCATCGCTATCCCTTCCTTTCAGAGTCATATCCAATGAAAATAGACTGAACAGCTTTCTTTTCAAATTTGCTACGTGAATGATCAGGCACAAATACATAACAAACTGAACCAAACACACGTAAATGACTCACAGATGGTTTAGTCCCGAATAGCTTCTCCTTAGGATAGATGAAGTTGAGCTTTGGTTGAGGAAGACGATTAATAATGTATGCTGTAGTATTCATACATTCAGCCCAAAATCCGGTTGGTACATTCTTGGCATGCATCATGCTTCTACAGGCCTCAGTTAAGTGTTTGTTTTTCCGTTATGCTATCCCATTTTGTTAGGGTGTGTAGGGACATGAGAACTGCCTTTGAATCCCATTTTCTTGCAAATATGTCGAGAACTTATTGGATGAATATTCTTCACTATTGTCTGATCTTATACATTTGAGCTTACACCCAAAATCGTTTTCTTCCTTCTTGTGAAACTCAACAAATTTTCTGAAAACTTCATATTTATCCTTCAAAAAATATACCCAAACATATCTTGAGAAATTATCTATGAAAGTAAGCATGTACCTCTTTCCTCCAATAGAAGGGATTTGCACTTTGCCTAGGACATCCGAGTGATCTAGCTCAAGAGGCACTTTGGCTTGGAAAGAAGATTTTGTGTAAGGAAGCTAATGAGCCTTTCCAAATTGACATCTAGGGCAAATAATATCAGATCGAACATTCAGGTTAGGGAGTCCCTTTACCAGCTGCCTTTTCATCATAGTTTGCAATTTTGCATACCCAACATGAGCAAGATGAGAATGCCACAAATCTACAGTATCATTATTTTGAGTTTTCTCAACATAAGCATTTTGTGCTGACATCACATATATTGAGTCTACTCGATTCCCTTCCATGCATAGAGTTCCAAATACCTGTAAATCTTTGTAAATTTTAACATTATCTGGGCCAAATAATACAAAGTTACTTGAGTCTGTTATTTCAGCAACAGAAAATAAGTTCTTTTTCATTGTTGGAACATGAAAAACATCTTTGAGTAAAATGTTTTCATTGCTGCAATTTGGTTTATAGGTGGCATCACTTATATGAGCAATCGGCAACTTTGCATTATTCGCTGTAACTACCATTCGGCTCCCAGCATACTCTGTTTTCTTTATGAACTTGTGTTCGTCTCTTGTCATGTGGTTGGAACACCCTAAATCTACTATCCAGTCTTTTGCATAATTTGGTCGAGCTCCTCTTGTGGCTTTAGCAGAAAAAGCCATTTTAGCTCTTTCCTCTTGATCATTTTCAGAGATGAGAAGACCTGCCCATTTACTATCATTTTCTGGCTCCGATATTTCCTCAACAATTGAAACTAAACCATTCCAATCTTCTTCACTATCCTCTTTCTGTTGAACTTCACAAACATTTGCTGAGGTCCCTTCATCGGTCTTTTTCTTAGGCTCTTGACAATCCCTGGCGAAATGTCCAAGTTTTCCATAGTTGTAGCAATTCCAAGACTTCTTTGGAGTTTCACCATTTTTTAAGGCTTCCCTCCCTTGAGAGCTCCATGGTTTGGTTCTTGATTTTTGTTTGTATCCCTTCCCGACGAATAAAACTTCTTTATTTGCCTTCACGGAGACTCCTACCATCTGTTTAGCAAGACTCTCTTGATTTGCTAACAGACTTTCCAATTCCAATAAGGATGGTTGGACCGGCCATCCTTGAATGGCTGTGATAAAACCATTATATTCAGGTTTCAATCCACGAATAATGATTCGTCTTTTGCGAGCATCACTAATTTTGGATTCAGCATCAAGTCGACCAATATCATTGCAGATTCCTTTTACTTTCATGAAGTATTGGGAAATTGTCATGTTATCTTGAGTTATTGATCCAATGTGATTCTCAAGCATCTGCAACCTTGCAACATTGGTTTTGGCAAACAATGTAGCAAATGCATCCCAGGCTTTTTTTGGCGTCTTAGCCACACGAATATGGTCTAGCATCTCCTTCTGGATGGTTGCTTTCAGCATAAACATTGTCTTTCCAGCTTTTATCTTCCATTTTCTTAGACCATCTTGATTGTCAGATGGGGGATCCACATGAGCCCCACAAACAATCTCCCATAAATCTTGTCCCTGGATATACGACTCCAAACAGGACTTCCAATAGTCATAATTCGTGTTGTTCAACTTCTCAATCCCTCCAACAGAATTGGCGAGATCCATGATCTCTAGAATGAAGTTTTTCTTTTTATCTATTGGATGAGAATTGAGCCAAGTATGCAAGACTGGCTCTGGTACCACTTGAAGAAAAAAATGAATACAATAAAAAGAGATAACAGTAAAGAACAACTCACTTTTTATTGCAATGCTTTCTCAAACAACCATGACAACGTTTTATAGACTATTGAGATAGCCTATAATTTTGATCAGATTCTAATAACAAGAAATAACAGAAAAACTACAATCAAGAAGCATAACTCCTTAAACATAGGACCAAATAAAAACAAAATAACAACTGATTTGGTGAAGTTTAATTCTCCAAGATTTATTTAACGGAAAAATAGAAATTGACTCCGTCTTTTTTGGTGAGTTGGTGAAAATTTTCAACAGATGGGACTCCGAGATTTGTGGGCTTGGGCTGGGAAGTGCTTGTTGTATGTAGCTTGTATAGAGAATTGATGATTTTGACGGGGGAATTAGTCTCATTCTAATAGGAGATGCTACAAAATTTTTGGTAGAAATTTACAAAACAAAATATAGATATACCTATATAGTTTATTCCTAATGAGTAATGTCATATTCTTAGGAAGGGCTTTGATATGGATTTAAAGGATAGCTGTAGAGAATTATACTAAGTAGAAGTTGCAGGTAAAAGTGGCAGTAAATGTGTAAGGATTTTATTAAGATGCTTTTGAAGTATGAATTGCAATCCAATTAGCAGGAGAGCTCCATTTTGCTAGTCTCCACCAATCTGGAAAATTAGTAGATGAAAGATTATTATATCTGAGAAAATTGAATTGTATGTTATTTGTTTAGAAAATTATGTAAAAGGGTAAAATTTTTTTTAATGAAATAGCTTTTAGTGGAACCAATTTTTTTTTTCCCGAATAAATGTGTATCTATTAAATTTTATGTAGGTTTGCTTATATATTTGATTAAGATTTAGAGGATATTTTGTTAGTATAGTAGGTTCATGCTCAACCTTAGCAGGATAGAGGATGAGTGTGACATACGTCATTGTTCATGTACCAGTATAAATTAAATTGACAAGAGAACTGACCTGGTCAGTTTCCTTATTGGCTTTAACCATTTCTTGACTCTTGTTCCATATTTTACCTTGCATCTAAATGGCTCATTTATGGGATATATCTTTTTTCTTGATACTTTATGTTTCGGACCTTACGATTTAAGCATGACAATTGTAGAATCATTTAATGCTTGCTCTCTAATACCTTTTTTTTTTCCCTTACGGTAGGCATTGACCTTGATGTTTGATGTCTCATTATTTCTACGCCATAATTTTGCTCGAGTTTGGACATTAGCTTCTGAAAAACTCACTTCCCTTGAGATTGGTTATGTTTCTTCAGTAATGGTAACTGAACTGCTCAGCCCTAGTGTAGGACCCCATCAATCACCAAGCCATATTCCACCATCCATTTTGCCTGGCATTCATAAATTAAGCCTTTCAGTAGACTATATTACTGACACTATGGTTGGCGCAATATCAAAAGGTCTCGTGTCTTTAACACATTTGGATCTTCGAGACACACCCCTCATAGAACCAGGACTTACATTTGATCTCACCAACTCTGGCCTTCAACAGATTAATCAGTATGGGAAACTGAAACACCTCTCATTATTTCGAAGCCAGGAGTTCATCATTACATATTTTAGACGAGTTAATGATCTTGGGGTCCTCTTAATGGCCGACAAGTGTGCAAACATGGAAAGTATATGTCTTGGTGGCTTTTGTCAGGTTACAGATACAGGGTTCAAAACAATCTTGCACTCATGCTCCAGTTTATACAGGCTTAAGGTGTCTCGTGGGATCCATTTAACTGATTTGGTTTTTCATGATATGTCTGCAACATCCCTTTGTTTGACTCATGTTAGCTTGAGATGGTGTAATCTTTTAACTAACCATGCAATTAAAAATTTGGTATCCAACACACATCTAAAAGTTCTTGACTTGAGAGATTGCAAAAGCCTTGGGGATGAAGCTCTCAGAGCCATCAGCTTTCTTCCAGAATTAAAGAGTTTACTCATGGATGGATCAGATATAAGTGATTCAGGAATATCATACTTGAGAGGGAGAGTCATAAGTTCATTAGTTTCACTGTCTGTGAGAGGTTGCAAGAGACTTACGGATAAATGCATCTCTGCTCTATTTGAAGGCTCTTATAAACTAGAATTGCAGGAATTGGATATATCAAATCTTCCTTGCCTATCTGATAATGGAGTTCTCTCACTTGCAAAAAGTCGAGTGCCAATTTCAGCACTTCGAATGCGACAATGTCCGCTCATAGGTGATATTTCTGTCATGGCATTAGCCTCGATGCAGGTTGATGAGGACAGAGAACATGGGAGTAGCTTGCGCTTGTTGGATATTTACAACTGTGGTGGAATTACCCCACTCGCATTCCGTTGGTTGAACAAACCCTACTTTCCGAGGTTGAGATGGTTGGGAGTGACAGGAAGTATAAATAGGGACATTATAGATGCCTTAGCTAGGAATAGACCATTTTTGCATGTGGCAAGCCATGCTGAGGAGCTGGGGATTGATCAGTGGGATAACTCTGATAGTTTGTACTTGCATGACTACGATGAGGTAGATGAACTTGAACAATGGCTTCTGGAAGGAGAGTTTGAGAATGAGGATGAAGAGATGGTGGATGCTGAAATTATCCAGTAATGTTGTAGTAGTTCACCACATAAGACTATCCCTGTATAATCTAATATCTATTTGTATATTTTGTGATGATTGTACTATTTGTATGTTACTGTAACTCTGTGTATAATTTAAACTTCAGTTGGAGCTGAAATTTCCATTCTTTCTTTCCTCTTCTTTATATATATATATATATATATTGAATTCCATAACCAGAAATTCTTGATTGGACCTGCTTCTGTATTTGTTAGCTTATGGATTGTTTTCTTTCTGTATTCTACTTTCATGTGATTTTAATTTGTTTCTTATACCATTTCAGAGATTTTGAAAGCTTTTCAAAATACGCCATGTGACTTTTCGAAGAGAGCTGCTATGTGACATAACAAGTTAAATAATATACATTAGAAAGTAATAAAAATAAATATATATATATATCTCAGCGAATTGATTTGCTAATCATGATAAGAGAATGTTGAGTGCTACTAATTTCTTCAAACAACTTGCTAATGAAATACTTTCTTGGTTAATTCATAATGAGAGTTTTCCTAATAAGTAAGAAGCAAATATTTCATATATAATTAATTAGTTGATATATTACAAAATAATAAAAGTTATATTCAGTTGGGAAAAATAAAAATTTAATTCGTAATAATTTTAATAAATTTGTGTTAGTAATAAGTACTATTGATGTTGTAGACATTGACAATTGGACATGGAACATTTCAACTTCACACTAGCTTGTTCCTTGCGTTCTGCGTGGTCTTAGAATTATATTAAATTATTATTATATTTTTAAATTTTATTTATTTATCTTTTAATTATTATATTAAACATCAATATACTAATAAAATTTTGTATTATAATATAATATATTTGCATATATTACATAAGGGAAAAAGTAATTAAATTATCTATTAAGCTAAATATATTATTTATAAAGTAAATCATAATAAAATTATATGACAAAAATGTATACATACTTTTCAAAAATTGTAATACTAAAAAATTGAAATAACATTAGAGGATATATAAAAAATATTATCATCATTTGTTATAATAATTATTATTAAAAGCATATTATATTTATTCTTATTCTTTTGGATTAATTATTATTTAGTTCCTAAAATTTATCAAAATTAATAAAATGATCTCTATATTTTGAGAAACTCACTATTTAGTCCTTATATTTTAGTTTTGTGAACGAATTGGTCATTTCGTCTACTTTTACTGTTAAATACCTATAAAATAATTAAAATACCATTCACTTGCAGGAACCATTTCGTTAATTTCAACAAATTTCAGAGATTAAATAATAAATAATTTTAAACTTTTGACTATTTAATAAAAAAATTTTAAATTCGATTTTTTATAGTAATGGGTTTATATATAGAGAGAATGAGAGAGATAGATTATGAGTTTTATTTTAAAATAATATCCATAATTTAAAAGAAAATAAAATAATGGTATTTTAGGTATAAAAAGTTATTTTCTTTTTTTTTTTTATTTTTTTAATAGAATTTATAAAAAAATAGATGGAACCAAAATACAATACTAAATAGTAAGTTTCTCAAAATATAGAGATCAATTCATTAATTTCGATAAATTTCAGAAACTAAATAATAATTAATTCTATTTTTTTATATACATATACGGATGAATGTATATATTTTGATTATATTTTAACATGTGTGTGTATATATATATTTTAAAAATCAATTATTAGATTTTTTTATTTATAAATTTAGAATTTAATTTAAAATTATCATATATAAATTTAATTTATATTATATATTAATTAATATTGTATTATTATATTTAATAATGATTGATTGAAGTTCTTATTTATTAATCTATATAGTAGATATTAATTAATTTAAAATTAAATTATAAAATTGATGAGATGGCAAAATATTGGGAAGAACTTCTCTTTAGAATTATATATATATAAGTTTAATTTTCAATTTGGCGTTTTGGCTATTGATTAATAATTTTTTTTTTTTAGTTGTAACTTAAGCGAATTGCAATTAAAATTTTAAATTTAGAAAGAAATGATAAAAAAAAAAAAAAAAGAATATAATGACAATAATGTGCAAAAATTTAAAGATACATTTATCTATCAAGTCAAAAATAAATTTCAAATATTTTCATAACAAATATAGTTTCATAAAATGGATTATTTTTAAACATGTTGCTTTGTTCTTTCCATGAGCAATCATTTTATTTTATTTTTTTTTAATTTCAATGAGAAATCTAATTAATCAAAAAGTGGTAATGGATCCCCGAGGCCTCATTTGAATTTGGATGTGAATCATCCAAAATCACTTAAAAATAAATATTTGACTTGATAATTCTGTATTTAAAAATAAAATTTAGCCTTCGATTAAGATTTTTTAAATACTATTTTAATATTTTTTAAAAAATAAATTTTGACAAAAATAATTTTATCAATTAATAATTTTTTATTCACTAAATTTTGAAGAATAATAATATTTTTACTCACCAAAATGAGTTTTATAAAATTGAATCCAAGCACCCCAATTATATTTTGATTCACAACATGATGGGTTATTTCTCTTCAGTCCAATTTATAAGAAACTTACAGATGAGAGTTTAGATTCTCTTTTTCTCTTCCTATATTACTAATTTATTATATATGAGAGTTATTTTAAAGAAGGAATGCAGGAGTGCTTCAATTGCTCACAAAATAACTTTTATTATTCCAGTTTAGTGTATACTAATGGTATCCATCGATAAATATGAAAGAGAAGCCCAAATAACCAATAGTTCATCTTATCATGTAATTTACACAAATTTTATCACGATAAATAATTCATTCAAATAATTTAGAAAATGGGTAAAACAGTTTATTAAAGATTATTAAAAAACTAAAGAAGACTCTCAAACTTTTCCTATTGCTGTCCTCTTAAACAGGAAATGTTTTGTGTAACGTGAGATTATCAAACTTCTGTAGTTTCACTGAGGCAGTTGCCACCATGGTACCTCCTCAGTATGATTACTACGTACACGTCCTAGGGAGCTGCTATGGAAATTTGGAAAAATCCATTATGTCGTCTTGAATTTTATTTTATCAAGCAAGAGAAAGATTCGGGTAAAGTTGGTGTTTAGCATGAGTAGGCTTTTTCTCCTGCCCTGGAGCACCGAGGAGATTCACTTTCTTTCTTTTCCGAAGTTCCTAAATGTGCAATTGCTTATTTATTTGATGAGGAGATTCAATTCCAGGTGCTTGTCTGCTATTTATGAAGGAAGTCAAAACACTGGTATTGTAATTTGTAGGAGCAAGCATGCAATTTCTTTTATCAGGTAATCAATTGCTTCACTACTTTCATTTTTACATATTTCTTACTTACTGATCTTCAGCTACTTTCATGGCTGACAAGTTTGAAAACATGGAAAGTTGCAGATACAGGGTTCAAAACAATCTTGCATTCATGCTCTAGTTTGTACAGGTTTAGGGCCTATTTGACACTACTGTTGAAAAAAATTATATATTGAAAAGATTGGACAATTTTGGACAATTAAATTGTTTTTGGTCTGAGAATATAAGTGATGTTAGGTAGAGGGGATTGCAAAAAGATTTATTGAGAATCTTTAATTTAAAATTTAATAATAAATTAAAAAATCAATATTTTTTTTTACTTTAATATTTATTTAATAAATTCTATTAGAATAAATATTTAGTAAAATTTGAGTTCAATTATTATTGCACCTATTTAAAAAAAAATTATAAATTTATGACTGGGCTAGAAGATTGTAAATGTAATTGGATTTTTACAAAAATATCCAAAAAATAATAAAAAATTTCATTTTTATTGTTATAAAAATATTTTTTCAAAAATACTATATATCAGGAGTGGCATCAATTCGAAAGGGTTATTATTAAATCAAATCAATATTTTCGGGTTTGAAAATTTTCAAATCAAATCAAATTATCATTATAATCAAACCATCGATTTTGATTTGGTTAAATATTTTCGGTTTATTAATTTCAAACCAATTTTTTTTTTATAAATTATCATTATTTTATTATAAATTTAAATAAAAACACCGATAAAATATAAATAATAAAAAAATTTCAAAAATAATTTAATATTGTACAACCCAAAACTTGTTTATTTCATTAATTAACACACTCAAAACTTATATTTTTTTTTCAAAAATTAGATTTTATTTATTTATTTTTAATTAATTTTTATAAATGATATTTTTTAAAATTTTAAATTAATATTAGGTTAAAAAAATGTAGTTGTATATAAAATAATATTAAATATATTTAATTATAATAATAATAATAATATATATATATAACTTTGATTTAGTTAGATTTGAACTGAAAAAAATGCCCAAATCGCAAATTAAACCTAACTTTAAATTTACTCTATTTTTTAAACCAAACTAAATTAAATAAATTATGAAACCATCGATTTTAATTTAGTTTGATCAATTTAATTTAGTTCGATTGATTTGGCTTCCACCTTATATAATACATACCTAAAAATATTTTTTCAAAAATATGATATATATTAAATATATACCAAATGTATTAAACATATATAAAAAAAAAAAAAAGAAAAAAAAAAAAAAAAAAACCGTAAAAAAAATTGTATATTTATATAATTTTTCCAAATGTAAATATAAGACTGGACTAGAAGAAAGGCCCCATCATTTGGACCCTTAGCAAGTGATCACAAACAATGGCGGCTATCAACCTGTAGACTTTATTTGGACCCTTATTTTTTTTTATTATTGTTGTCATCTTACTTTATCAAAATCTCATGGTATTTTTTTCAGATCAGATATTAATTACATATATTAAAAGATAATATCAGACAAATTATTTAATAAATATAGAGCAGAAAATAAATCTAAACAATCTTTACTTTCTGCAAGGTTCAAACATGAGACTTTCTGTTTTGTTCTGAATATAAGATTTTAAAGTGGTAGATGAAAAAAAAAATTATTAAAATAGTCTTATTTAAATAAGTAGTAAAATATTTTTCATTTATCAAATATAAATGACAAAATAATATTTATCCATATATTTTCAATTATAACAAAAGTTTGTACTACAAATAGATAATTTTGGAGAGAGTGTTTGAAGATGACAAAATATAAAAGAACTTAAAGAAAATATTTTAATTTTATCTTGAGAACATATATCTTTTTATGAATAAAGAATTAATTATTTTATTCATTATTATTTGTAATTAAGATTATTTTTTATAATTTGTGTAATATATTTTAGATTATGATTCAATTTCTCTTAAATCACCATATAAATAGAATAATTTAATCCAATAAAAATTATAACTAAAGAAACACATAGAAAGTCCAAGTTAAAAATAATGATTCAATTTCTCTTTAAGTGATCATATAAATAAGTTAATTTAATTCAATAAAAATTATAATTAAAGAAACACAGAAAGTCTAAGTAAAAGGGAATAATAAAGGGTTTTTTTTTTTTATGCATTTTAAATTATAAATAGGTTAATATGTTATTTGGTCCTATTAAATTTTTAATTTTTATAAAGAAATATCGATTTAATTTCTATATTATCATGCTAATATAATTTAACTAATTAATATTATTTTTGACAATTTATAAAAATTTAATTAGTTTTCTATTAATTTAATAAAAAATTAATTTATTATTAAATGAATTATATTTCTTATTTTGAGAGCACAGTATAAAATTTTAAAAAAAAAATTGAAAGCAAATGTAGGGGTGGCAGTCAGTCAGGATCCATCACTGCCTACAAACTTTTTCATGTAATAGGGATGGCAAAATCCCTGATCTAATGAGGATTCGTACCGCTTCTCTTCAGTCAAAGCGAAAAAAATTTATTTTAACTAGAAAATAGGATGAAAAAAATAAAAATAAATTTTTTTTTAGTGAATGTGAAGTGATTTTTATTTTAACTAGAAAATAGAGAAAAAATAAAATTTTAATTTTTTTTAATGAATGTAAAGTGTGGATAAAAATTATATATTTTATCTCATAACACATCCGCAATATATATATATATATATATATATATATATATATATATATATATGATTAAACATATAAAAAATGTAATATTGATTATTAAATTTAAAAAATATAATTATTAAATATTTTGTTAAATAATTAATTTATTAAAAAATTATTTATAGAAGAAATTTAATAATAATAATAATTTATTATTATACATTTAATTATAAATATTTGATCATTTAATGATTAATTATTAATATTATAATACTATTTTTTAAATAATTTTAATAATTGTTACAATTTATATATTATATATTATGATTAATGTTTGTTTTTTATTTAAATTTTAATATATTAATCAATAAATATCAATTTATATAGTATAATTTTATAATAAAAATTTTAATAAATTTATATGAAAATTAAATTTTTTAAATATAATTAAAAATTTTAATATATTTATCATAAAATTATATTTTATTTAATTAAATAATTTTTTTATTTAATTTTTTTTAATTTATTTTTTTATGTTAAGTACAATTCAAAAAAATAATAATTAATAAAATATATAAAATGTAATAATAATTTTTTATATAAAAAAATCGTATCTCATGAGATTTCGTAAGTATTCTATCCATAAAGATAGAGATTAAATATCAAAATTTTAACCTTAAAAATAAAATGAAATAGAATAATATTCTAATATATAAAAATAAATGGAAAATAGTAAAATCCGTTTTAACCTCGCTAAATTTCCATTCCTACTTCGTATGAATAGTAACGGTGGATTCATTTGATCATTATTATTGTTTCGAGTATTGCTGCGCTTTTTAGCGTTGGATGCTCATAGAAAGTGATATTGTGTGTCCTTTTATGTTATATAAAATCTTCCTTAAGATTATCTCAATGGAATCTTCCCCTTCATTCTCAGACAATGCTGTGATAATATAATAAACACTGAGTAACAGGTAAGATTCTATTAACTGTTGTAATAGTAAAGAATCTGCTAAAAATTGGACAGGTCAGCAGCATGGGAAGTAATGGAATGACACCACATCATACAGCATGGAAAGGAATTGAATGACACCACAAAAGCAATTGAATGGTGTTCAATTCATAAAATGAATTATCTTATCCTCTCAAAAAGCAACAAATCACCATGTATGAACGTGGACAGTATAGATGAGGTTGACCCATCACATTATTAGCTGCCAGATACTTGGATGAAATTTTAGCTATTGAAGTTCTACTTGAAATTTAATTTATTATTATATGAAATAATAAAATGCACAAATAATATCAGATGAAATAATAAAAAGTGTGAGCAGAGTGTGGAAAGGGTGTTTTGTATAGAAAGCATACGTTGAACTCATATATACAGGAAATTCAATTTTAATAAATATGTAAGTTGGCTAAGGATAACTTCTAGTTGTATAGATAAAAAAAAAAACTTCAAAAGGTAATAGAAATTCATTAAGAAATCTCATATTGAAAATATATATATGATTAATGTATCAAAAGCTTGATATAATATTTGATACTTACAATTCATCAGTTTATATTTTTAAGTTGAATTTAAAATTTTAGAGTTAAATTTATATTTTCAATTTTTATGTTGGCTGCAGTCAAATATCAGTGAAATCTTATATATGACAAATCTAAATTTATTTTATAATTTATCACGTCTGTCTGTATCACATGTTAGTAAATCTAATGCATGTCAAAAGAGAATATTATAATTAAAGGTATCATATTCTCCGACAAAGACAAGGTGGCCCAGAGAGACCCCTTGATCCCATAATTTTCCCACTAATAAATTTAAAAATATTGTGTATAATCCCCTAAAAAAAATTCATAAAAGACTTGGACCATTATTTAATATCATATATTTAATTTAAACTAAACTTTCAGCCCATCAATTATATTTGGATTTAGTTTAATGATAATAGGAAAAAGTTCATAACAAATGACATGCTAAATCACAAACTTAATTTGATCCCATAGCATAATATCTGGGTTTGCTATCATTAATTTAAATTTTTAAATTGAATTCGAGATTTTTTAAACAATATTTAAAAACTTCTAAATATACTAATGAGAAAAAAATAATCTCTAAGTAAAATAAATATCTAACACATGAATTAAAAATTTCATAATTTATGGAAATTTTGCTTTAGTAACAAACAGGAGATGATATGTGAATCTCTTTCCTTCTTCTTTGCTTTAATGGGCTCTTGTAATTCTAGAAGTTAGCTCCTGCTTTGCGAGAGTTTAATTTTATTATTATATATTATATCATATTAAATATTTCTTTTAACTTTTATTTAAATATTTTTCATTTCTTATATATATTTTTAATTTTATGTAAATCAATTTATATTCAGCATGTGTGTGCATATATATTCATGCTTTATTTTTAAATTTATCAAATTAATATTCCTTTCATCTCAAAATAAATATTTAATTTTTTTTTTAATATGTTCTAATATAATTATTATATTTCATAATTTAAACTATATTTTACCTTAACATTTCAATAATACTTTCTTAATATTTAGTCTTATATAATTAATATAAATTTAAAAAATAAAAATATTTATTATTTTTTAAAAAATAAAAAGATGATGATATTTAATTATGAGAGAGATATTCAAATAATAAAACAGATGATTGTATTTAATTAGAAGAGAGTAAATATTAAAATAATAATAAAAAATTAATATCTATACATTTTATAATAAGAACATTTATTTTTAAACGGATAAAGTATTATAAAAATATAAAAAAAAATATTATATTATTTTAGTTTATCAATTTTAAATTAATTATCTTCGACTATCAATTTAATTTAGAGTTGTGGTAAAAAATTATAAAACCTATAAATATAATGTAACAACCGAGTAAAGCTACTATTGCAATTGATGGTGAATAGGTGAATTGGATTGTTAATTGAAGATGCCTATTGTTTAGTTAATGTAATATCTGCAATTTTTGAAGTGTAGTTATCAATTTTATTTTGTTTGGAAAATTTTAAAATTTTAATGAGAAGTTTGGAAATTTCAGAAATTTTTGCTTTGACAGCAGCAGGATTCAGTGTTGGCCATTACTTGC
>CANXYC010336342.1:0-34364 GCA_948193065.1 Aleurites moluccanus | reverse complement strand
TTTATGCATCAAATGCACTTCTATCACCATATTTCATTCACATTTCATATGTTCATCACTTATACACTATATTAAGAACTCATATACACTTAGTTCATCATTTCATATCAAACATACACCATAACTCATATATGCTTTCCAAGTACTTATATCAATCATCTTTTATATATCTAAACCTATACATTTCCGTTACTTATACCATTAAACCATATTTAAACTTTACCTTTCAAATTGCATCAACCTAACACATTAAACTAACAAAGTCAATATGGTTCCACTTAAATGGAAATCATTCCATTCATCCATTTTTCAACACTAATCAATCATACAATATTTATATACATCAAATACATAACATTCATCCATATACACTTATTAAACATCAAAGTACAATTCATCATCCAAGCACCTCAAGTTTCGGCCCAAATAAAAAACTATCCAAATGATTTTCTTTCCATCAAATGGTCACTAATTCATGTTAAACACATCAAATACACATCATTCAAGCCTTTAAACCTTTTAAACATTAAAACACCACACCAATACACACATCATCATTTCGGCCAAACCAAGTTTCCATTCAAATGGATTTTTTTTCATTAATTAACCACTAATTCATATCATACACATCAAATACAACTCATTTGAACCAAAACATTCATCAAAATCATACTTTGATTCATATTTCTTCCTATTAGGCTTTCATTCCAACTTTTGATTTTTCTTCCAACAAAAACATGATTTTACTACTAAATAACATCAAAGAACATCTTAAGAACCTAATTAAACCAAAAGAATGGTAAAATCAATCACTTACCAAAAGTTCTTCAAAAACTTCAAAGCTTTAATTCTTTGCTTTTTCTTATTTTTCCTTAGAATCTAAAGCTATATTTGTGTTTATAATGGTGGAATTAACTAGTTTCTATCAAGAAATGAAAGAAAACAACAAGCTTTAGTGATCAACAATGGTGGCCGAAACTTGGAGGAAGAAGAAAGAGAAATTTTGGTTGGTGTTTTGGCTAAGAATGGTAAAGAGGTGGAGCAAAATCAACTAAATATCAAAGGCATGATCAAATACATTAGGCTTATGATAAAAATGGTGAAACCTAGCTATCCAACCATCCATTTCTTCATCATTTCATCTAATGGTTTGATTTAGATAAGCCTAATATGATACCATAAGCTTGCATACACCATATAAGTCCATATTTCAAAGGAAAAGACTAAATTGCCCTTGGTTCAAATTTGATCCTTATCCGAGCAGCTTTGCCCGTACTTATCTTCTACCGGGTTTAATTCTCCAACAAATCTTCAAATAAATATAATATCATCATTTTCATGTCCTAATATTCTTTTCTACCTTCAAATATCATGTTAATTTCCATAAACTCGAAGGGGTGTGAAATGACTATTTTGCCCCCAGTTCACCAAAAATTTAATTTTTCTCGATTTCTTCCTAACAGCCTTTAAATCACTTTTATGCGTATAATACTTCCTAAAACATGCATATATATTAAATTCAAACATAAACATGCATTAATACATAACTTTCAAACAAAGGACAAATCTCCTAGGTTTGCCCTTTTGAGTTCTGGTTCTAAGCTTTAACGGAAGTGTTACACTTAGATTCAGGTTTAGTCAATTTTGGAAATATGAACCTAGATGGCTACATAAAGTCTGTGGATTGGATTTTTTTCCTTATATGATACATGATGCATGTTTTACAACAATTCATCGCAAACGAAGGCAAACAATTCCTTCCATTATTTTAGAAACAAGATGAGGGACAGACGATAGGTCATGCCCCCCACTTTTAATATTTCATGAAATCTTATTTATTTCATCTAGATGAGTTATGTTTAAAGCTTCTTGATATCTTATAGTAAATTTTTCTTTTAAGCATTGCATTAAAGAGTAGACCTAAGTTTATAACAAATATATAGCTTAAGGAAATTGGTTTTTCAAGTCCCTAATGGAGTCGCTAGATTGTGGTGTCTTTTGCGGTGATGGTTTAGTTTATAATCTAAGGTAAATCGGTAAGGGTTAACCAAACCAAAGAAAGAAGTCATCACTAGGTTCAAGGTGTAATTGAGACCATAAATTTAGTGCATTTCCTTTCTCTAGGAAATGAGCAGCGATTTTATCCTTGGCTAAATACCATACCACCTTATTTAGAGATCCAGTAAAGAAACTGGGTATAAATTAGGGAAGGTGTTAGGCACCTCAGCCTGCCTGGCCATTAGCCAGCCTCCCTATTGAGTTAGAAGTTTTAGATGAAAACAACTTAAGCATACCTTTAATTAACCAATACAAAAAGTACATCATTCAAAGGAAAATAGTGCATAAGATATAAGGTAGTACCAAAAACTAGACCAAGCATAATTCCCAAGAAAGATTGGAGGAGTTACAAGTAGTCTCACTTAAAATCCAACCTCCTTAGACGAAATTATACATAGTAAAATTAATTATACAATCTCATAGGATCATGTCTAAAGATCTCATAAAATAATCATATTCATTTAATATTGATTCACACTAGCCTTAAAGAAATGAAGGAGAAATGAATCTTCTAGCAACCTAGCAACACATTTACATAATTCATTTAATATAAATCACATCACACATCATATAATCATAAATCTAACATCCTAAAATAAAGAAAGGGAAGGAGAAATGAATTTATACAACTATATTATTAAATAAAGCTTTTAGAACCTTAGATTTGCTTTTTGAGCCTTAATATATTCAAGCCCATTTACCTTTCATGCATGCTTGGACCTTATAAGCCTCAAATTATTCATTTTATTACTTCATCCCTACATGGTTAGTCCACACAACACAAATATATATACACAACATATTTTGCAAATAATTATGTTTTACAACCAATCATAACAGAATCTTCATATGCACATACATGATATAAAACCTTTTAATTGTGTCACTTTAATTCTTTGTGGTTCATGTACATATGTTTAAAAATGTCAAAAATATAGATTTATATACAAAAAATATCCTTAGGTCAAATCATTTTAACCATTCAACCTAATTATAGCATGTTAACATACTAAACAAGTTTTACTTTACATGGCAACAAGATTTACTTTGTATCAATCGTGCTTTATTTCTTTTCACAATCATGCTTATATTATATATTCTTAATATTAATCAAAATAATTAATAAAAATCAGTAACTTTTTTTTTTATCTCTTAATCACATTTTTAATTTACATAAAATTATATCTTTCATGCAAGAATTGATTTTAATGCAACATGTATGCATAATCATTTAAGTTTGAATCAAAACCATTAATTATCAAATAAATCAATTAGGTAAGTAGCAATTAATGCCATTATACTCATTTTAAAGCCATTTTAACGTACATTTAATCATGTTAGTCAATTCCTTAACATTAAACATACCAATTCTTAATTTTAAAACACAAATTAAGCCAAATAACAACAAAATGCTCAATTAGGTTTATATCAGCACCAAATCAACTTAAAATGCTTTTAAATTTATTAAAATCATCATATAAACATTTAACTTAAGTTTCATACATTTAAACTCATCATACTTAGCATTTATATGCAAGAAAAGTACCAAAATAATATGAAAGATGGAAAATAAAGAAAGGAAAACAAAGCATAGCCATATGGCTCCAACAAAGGCTGGGCCGGCCCTATAAAAGGCCGTACACCCCCTTTGCAAGGCCATATGGCCCTTCAGAAAGGTTTCATTTTTTGGTTTATTTTTGACATTTCGGTCTGATTATTGAATCCTTTCTATCCCGATCACCCAAACCTTTTCATCTTATGTTTTCTAGGTATTTAAACTTATTAAAAAGCAGTTTCAAATTGATTTTGAATTTACACAATAGCTAAAATTAAATATTTAAGTGTTTGTGCAAAAAGGGGTTTTAATATGTCTTTCTAAGTTTATTTTCAATTTTATTTCAACTTAGCTCAATTTTTTCCTTACATATAATCATTAAACTTCAAAAGCTAAATGATTAAAACAACCTAAATTCTTTTACTTTTCAGAAATTCACAAAGATTAAAGAAGAGAATGATCACATGGATTGTTGCCAATCTATGTGATTTTGTCCAAATGATTCACATTATGCAAACTATAAAAATAATAAAAGAAATATATAATTTAATTAAACCTGGATACATTAAGGCTCGACAAATCACCTTTAGGCTTCGTTCGTCTTATGGTTGATTTTAAATTCCAAGAATGTCAATTGATTGAAGAAGGTTGCTTGATAGCCAAAACTTGCTTTGAATCTTAATTCAAATTAATTTACTTCTTTTCTCAAGAAATTCTATCAAGAACTCCCTTGGTATATTTTTTAGAAGAAGTTTAGAGAAAGGAAAGGAAATTCAAAGTACTAGATTAATCTCTTGATTTTCTTAAGAAAGCTTGATTTAATTTTTCAACAAAAAATATTTCAACTTAAATAAATTGTTTGTTTCAAGAAAATAATTCTAGAAAATTAATAGAAAATATTCATATTTGATTTTGAGTTAGAAAAGTATTTTAAGTTTAGAGAATTTAGGTTTTTCTCCCAAAATTTTCTGATCCTTCAATAAGTGAAGGTGAAGGCCTATTTATTGGCTTCTCCACCTCATCTAAATAGGAATATCTAAGTTTAAAAGTTCTTGATCAAATCTTACTTGAGTCCCAAGATAATAAAAACCCCTAAATAATCAACTAAACTCTTCCTAATTAGTTCCTAGGTTTACTTACTCACAAAGGATCTTCAAGCTTCCTTTTTAGCTTTCAACCTAAATCTTCATTTTTTAATCAAAATATTAAAAAGGAACATTTTCAAAAGCTAAGTAGACAACAAAACAAACCTGAAAACCCTAAAAACTGAAGGAAAATTGAGCGGCGGCGTGCGTCCAGGGTCTTTGGGCCATAGTGGCCCTGCATTGGGCTGTGTGGCCTAACATAAGGCTGAACAGGTCTACATGTTTAGATGTAGACCCATGCAGCCTAGCAAAGAACTAGACGACTATTGGGCTCGTTGGCCTCCCACAAGCCCATTTTCGCACTTGAACTTCTGAAAATGGCTCGAAACTTTTCAAAATCATTTAAAATAGTATTTAAACTCTTTTTCTTAAAATATTAACTTAAATCAGTCTTGGGCTGGTACAGGGCCGACGACTTACTAAAATGGGCCCCGCGATGACTTGTAGGCCCAATTTGTGTTTGGACCTCCGAACATGTCAAAAAATGACCTGAAATCATTTTAAATAATATTTTAACTCTTTTTTTACTAAAAAAAAAAAAAACACAGATCATCAATTGCTAAAAGAAGCTAGCAATTTCCTCGATAAAAAAAATGAAAGCAATCTCTTGACAAACAATTTCTTTTGTAATCTCAGCTTTTGATACTATATCATCGGGCTTTAGCTCGGGCTCAAGGTGTATCAAAAATCGATGCTAACACCCATGTCCTTTATCTACCATACAGGCCCTTGTATTTCACCCAAGCCTGTGTATACTTTAAGCTTTAGCCCTAAGCCCGTGCATCATTCCTTTTGTGCTCGTATAAGATTTATATGGAAATAGCTCTTCTTAGTCAAAATGGTGTAGATATTATTTGAAATTTAAATTCAAATTAAAGGTAAGGATCAAGTAAATAGGAAAGGATAATTTGGATTTAATTTGCCAACAAATGAAGGGATTGAGGGAGCAAAACATGGGATATTATTTTCTTGCCAAATAAAATTAAAATCACAGAAGCATAAAAAGGGATTTAGCATTATCATATAGATATCATAGTTCTTTTAGTTCCAGTAGCGAGTCACAGTTCTTTTAGTTCTAGTTGTGAGTTTTCTTTGTATTTTCTCTTCTGTTTCTTTTTTATTTTTAGACTAAAAATAATAGTTAATTTTTGGGTTATTTTCTATTATATTTCGTTCTTTGTATTAGAGGTATTCTAGGCCATCATACCAAGTAGTATCTCCATTATCCATTTTGTAATTACAAATTGCAATTTTTCCTATTTTGTTCATGCTTTAGAATTAATTTTGGATAAGAGCATTGTAGCCGCATGCATCAATTAGAATCAAACTACTTTTGAATTAAATTTATTTTCCCTTGAACTATTTTATTTATTTAATTATATTTGTCTGATCATGATGAGTGTAATTGAACTGTTAAATGTGTTTATAGATATTAATTCTATCATGAACTAAATCTTATTTTCTATAAAATTTAATGGAATTAATTAAGTGATGCATGTTAGGGTTTATATATTAATGCCTTGAATTTAATCAACTTATTAGTTTCTACTTAATCAAAAATATGAGTGCGTGACGAACATTCGTATACCGACTTTTATCCAAGAAGACCTATAATATGGGTTTAAATCAAGAAAAAACTAATAAATTATTTAAAGATAATAAATTGGGAATGTAGTCCTAATTCAAATTAGGGTTATTTTTAATTTAATAATGTAGATTAATTCCTAGTTGTTAGATATAAAATCCTTGAATGAAAAACTTAATTAGGGAAATTAAAGACCCTAGATTCCATTAATACATTTCACCTACAACCCTAAAATTGCAACTTGTTTTTGTGCCTTTTTATTTTATTTTCTTTAATTCTCACATTGCCCACTTTCATACTTTGCTCATACAATCAATTGCTCATTCTCTCTACCCCTAGGGCACTGACTTCTTTGACTGTTTTCTTTCCAATTAATTGCTCAAAATTTTTCTTTTTAATTTTTTCGCAATAAATCACAAAGCTTAGATTAGGATATTTGGGAATTTTATTTTATTTTAATCGTGACAGCCTTCAATTGCATTTATATCGACCAAGCCTTCTAAGGTAGAGAACAACCATGGGTTTCCCTATCATTTTAGCTATAATAACCTCATGCACTTATGAGTATAATCATAGCCCTATATACTTTAGAATGGTCACTAATGCTTTGTATTTATCAATTTGAGAAGATTCCAAGGGCTCTTTTATGATAACCTTTCCTTTAATCTTATGATTTTCTTTAAGTTGATGATCAAACTCATCATAAGGCCCTTCATCTTGAATAGACTTGTTTTTTGAAATAACTCTCTTAATGCCATTTGCACCCCTTTTGTATTCAAGATCTTTCTAATTGTTTCCTCTATACCAGCCATCTTTAAATTGATGCTTTTAAATGTGCTTCTCAATTATTGATTGCTCAAGTTCCTACAACCCTCTTCTCTTTCCTAAAATTAGTTTGAAAAAGGAAAGTTTCCATTTAGGGCAATGATAGCTAGATGATAGAATACTATTGTGAGGCATGAATATATGTATGAATGCTTAATGCATGATCTAATGTAACATCCCCATTTTTTTTTTATTCAAACTACTTAGTCAATGAACACCTTGAATCAGGATAGCTCTAGAAAGATAACCCTTTCAAATAACCATAAGCAATCTTGAAGCATACCTTGAGTGTCATGACCCACTTTTGGGCCGCAAGGGTCCTAGGGCACGGGTAGATTTAAGGTCACCGGAAACCCGTAGAACCCATGAATAATCCATTTTTCAATCATTCAATCAATATTAATTTAATCAATACTTAAATCCCATTTATTTCTTATAAATTTTACAGAAAATTTGCTAGAATTTCTTTTATAATTTTAATTCTATTCCAGACCCAAAATCGGGTCTTTCATAAATTACACAACCTGCACTAAATTTTTTTTTGCACTCTCAATAATTTACCATATTTATATCCTCAACTTCATAGTTCAACAGACATACATAGCACTTCTAAAATCTCTTTTATAGCATATAAATATTATTTTATCATTTATCTCTGTCACTGTCTTTATCACTTTATTATCATTGATATTTTCAATCATTATGCATTACACATTATATTTTGAATGTTACTGTAATATTAAATATTTCACTGTTCATACATTATTATAATACTCAATCATCTAATTATACACAGTACTATGGAGCTTTAAGAATTGTCACTAATGACCTTTAACAAATACAATTCTACCTCAATGTATTTGACATCCTAAGTCGGAAAAGAAATTGACTTGGAATCAGCTTCCTCTAACA
The DNA here is from genome assembly GCA_948193065.1 of Aleurites moluccanus. Classification (NCBI taxonomy): domain Eukaryota; kingdom Viridiplantae; phylum Streptophyta; class Magnoliopsida; order Malpighiales; family Euphorbiaceae; genus Aleurites; species Aleurites moluccanus. Next base: position 26,284 of record CANXYC010336342.1, on the reverse strand, counting down.
CATCCCTGTAAAAATTATAAACCACTAATTTGGTAAGTATAAAATACTCAGTGAGCATGCATACATCATTATATATGAGATATAAGTATATGATAATAAAAGATATCAACGGTAAGTAATAAGATATAAGTTTGGAATCAACGAACAAGTAATCAATACTCGTATCATATAGATAAGACGGATAAAGAGATGGACTATATGTAAACATATAGTCTCTAGTAGTATCAGTATGGACTATATGTGAACATACAGTCTCCAGTAGTATCAATATCACATTAGTATCAGTAAGCATAAGGCTGATCAGACCCTATGGCCAGGACCATAACCCTTACCAGCTAGGACATCAGTAATACAATGTGCATATCGCCGACAGTATATTCCTACTACCTTGTCGAAGCGGTAGCTCTATCAAATCCACATGTAAATAGGCCAATGGAAATCAATAACAATATCATATATGTATTAAGAACATTTCGGTACAATGGCTTTCGATACACGGGTTTACTTATCAATCAGCACACAAAAGGCATTTCAATATCAAAAGCAATCAATGAATATGGATAAATTTCAATCTTTAAGAAGATCAAAGAATGATCAACAATAACAAGTGATATTTAATCAAGAAGGAAACATATTCATTGGGTTAACAAATCAAAACATGAGTATGCATAATGATGTATACATTACTCACCTTAGCTTATAACTTGAACATTTCCCTTTTCCTTTATCCTTGATTCTTTGCCTTATCTCTTATGGTACCCTTCTGATCTCTTATTCATTCTTGACTCTACATATCCAATTAATTTCTATTTAGATACTATTTAACATAAACTTACATTACTTATATTTATATTAAAGAAAATTCCTCAAATTTCCAAGTTACTAGGGTTTTTCTGTGCAAAATTCTTTACTGGTAGCCTGTGTTCCATTACTCATATCTCTCTCTAAAATTATCCAATTGATTTAATTATTATTCCTAATTAAACTTAACATATATGATTCTAACATATCCAAATTTCACATTAAAATCATTACTACATAATTTATGGTGTTAATTTAAACTTACTGCTACAACCAATCCTGCTGCCTGTATTCTGCCTACAAATTTTATTCTGGAAGATTCTGTTCTTTTACTAATAACTCAATCAATACTTAACCAATTACTATAATTCCTTTTCATATTAATAATATACACATAAAATTATAATATATCCAAATTTCAGAATTTTTGGATCACTGTACAATTATTAGTGAATTTTCAAAGTTAAACTACTGTCCTAAAATCTCTATCAAGATATGCCCTATTTTTATGCCTATAATTAATTTCATACTCATAAAATTACAAAACTATTTTACAGTAATTTAGATAACACATACATGAACATCTTTTATGTTTAACACTTTCTCTAATTCAAAATTTAAGGTCCTCATATCTATAGAAACCTGTAACCTATGTTCTGTTAAATAGCCTTTCTAGGCAGTCTACACTTATGACATAATATATCATAAACCACAAATCCAATTGAATTTTTTTTACAGGATTATATATAAGACATAAATGAACATGTTTCATGTTGAATACTTCTTTTACATAAATGAACATGTTTCATGTTGAATACTTCTTTTAATTCTATCTCTATCAGTCTGTATTAAAAAAATATAGTAGCATTTTTTAGAAAACCTAATTCCAGGTCAGTCACAGTTTTTAACCAATAACTATTTTCTCACTTTGAATTTTCTAAATTACTTTTACAGAAATCTAATTAACATATTTCTATACAACTTTTATTTTTTAATCATCCTCAAATTTAGTCTTTAAAATTTTGGAATATTAGCCAAAAATTACTTCCTTAAAACAGAATTCAGAAACTATATATACCCTAACTCATTCTTCACATTTTTAACTTAATTACCTCAATTATTTGCCAAATCAAATCTTATAAATCATAAATAAAATTAAAAAACATAAGTTTAGAATCATTATCTAAAATCAAAATACTTGAATCCCACCTCCTTTTGCTCCACCAAAAGTTTGAACACTATTTTTCTATCCTATTTTCTTCATAAAACTTATTCCTTTTTCAATTTCCTACCTATTTTTGGTTGATTCTTTGGAAAGGTTGGAAAACATATTTTTTTTGGCTTTTCCCCCTCCATGGTTCAGTTTCTCCTCTCCAAAAATGGTAGCCAACATATACTTATCATCTTTTCAAAAGCCAACAAAATTTGAAGATAAACAAAATAATAGAAAATTCTAGAATTTTGGTGATTTGGCACCTTTCTATTAATTGATAAAACAATTACTTATTTTCTATCAAAATAATCTTATTCCTACTATCATGACTGGCCCTTGGCCTAATTCTAGAAAGGGTGGGTCCCATAACTTTGTTTAATTGCACTTTTGGCCCAAAAATTTTCTTATTTGTATTTTTAACCCCAAACTTTCTGTAATTTATTTTGTCTATTTTGTTTGGATTCAACCTCATGTGTGGGGAGTGTAATACCTTATTTTAAGTTTTTCTATCCTTTAAATATAGTTCTGGGTCATTTCTGAATCATAGACAGTAGATTTTCAAAATTACCCCTAAAGTTGTCTTTATTTATAATTTTTCCATTACTCTTATTTTCAGTGTTCCAAAATATTTTTCAACTCTTTCTTTTCACCATAATTTCACATAAAATTAACTTATTTAATTCTCCCAGGTTTGGGTCAAAAATTCTTAAATTAGTCGGACTACTATTTTCACGATAGTATTCTCGACACTGATGATTTCCGGAAAAGTATTTCATTTGCATTCTAACAGTGTCTCTAAAATTATTTCCCATCATTTCAATGCTTTTAAACCATAAAATGAGAATTAATTCATGCATACAAGATGAGATTTCCTAGGGTATTACATTGAGCATTTGTTATTAGCTAGCCTTTATAGGTTTTCTAGCTAAATATTTTCTCTCTTTTCTTTGGTGAACACTTTTGCAAAAAAAATCTTAGCAATGTATCATAATTTTGCTTTTCATATTTTCAATGATTCTTTTATTTTTCTTTTTTTCTCACAACTCACTTCAAGTGCTAAAGGATAAGCACTAACATGAAAGGAAATTTGCTACTTTATTCATTAATAAGGAATTTTAGTCATATCAAATTTCCAAAAGATAATCATGTAGATAGTTATATCATTAATTGGAAAGTAGAGTTCTTAAGACAAAAATTTAACTATAGTATCAATTTGCTTTAAGATGCTTTTTCATTCTTGAGACCCTTCGAAATATGCTTTATAGTCATCCTTGTATGTCAAGTACCTTAGTGAAGGTTGGGCCAGGTTTGGGCTAGGAAACCATCCATCATCAATGAGGTCTTGAATTTCATGCTTAAGCCTCCTATATTATCAGTGTAATAGCCAACAACTTGATGGAATTAGCAGTGTGCTTTAAGGTTAAAGTTACTTGGCAAAACATTAGGTAAAGGCTTTGGGTCTAAAGGATGCAAAATGCCTCTCTTTTGAAGTTTTTCAAAGATTATGGACATGGGTTCATTTAGTGTGTTGAAATTCTTTGGTTATTGCTTAATGTGCCTCTCCTTGAAGATAGCATTTTCTTCCTTAGCATAAGACTTGACTTTCTTTTTTATCACTTCACTAAAGTCTTTAGAGATAACTTGGCTTAGGACTACTTCGAGTTCATATAGTATAATCCTCATTCTCTTATAAGTTGCCTTAGCTTCTTCCCTTAAAGCACTCATTTCAGATCTTACCACCTTTCTAGCTATCCATTCTATTTCCTTTTCTAGATGGTTGATTGGCTTAGGTTCAAAGTTAGACATTTGAAGATGTTTCCTAGGTGGCGACAAGAGATTATGTGTTAGATTGTGCAAGATACATGATGCAGTCACATATGCAAGCAAACAATTTCTATCATTCCTTTATCCAACAAAATTAGGGACAAATATTAGGTCATGCCCCCATCTTTATTTTTTTATATAATCTTATTTATTTTACCTAGATGGGCTAGGTTTTAAAGTTTTTCTTTTCTTTTGTTTATTTTATGTCTTATGCTAAAATTTCCTTTCCAAGTAATGCATTAAAGGGTATACCTAAGTTTATCTAAAACAGCTAGCTAAAGGAATTGATTTTCAATTCCTCAGTGGAGTTGCCAGACTATGATGTCTTTTATGGCGATGGTCCAGATTCTAACCTAACAAAAATGGGTAAGGAATAACCAAATTGAATAAATGAGTCGTTGCTTGGTTTAACGTGTAACTGAAACCTTAAATTCAATGCATTTCCTTCCTCTAGGTAATGAGTGGCAATTTTATCCCCAACTAAGTACCAATCCGCCTTATCCAGAGATCCAAGTAAGGAAACAAGATAAGAATTAGATAAGGAGTTAGGCATCTCAGCCTGCCTGGCCATTAGCCAGCCTCCCTATTTAGCTAGAAGTTTTAATTGAGAATATCTTAAACATACACTAATTAATCAATTCAAAAGTAAACAATTCATAAGAAATAAAGTAAATTATTTCATGACACATGTTTGATTGTACCAAAAACTAGACCAAGCATAATTCCTAGGAAAGATTAGAGGAGTCATAAGCCATCTCACTTAAAATCAACCTTTTTAGACAGAATTATACAAGGTATAATTAATTATACAACCTTACAAGGCCATTCCTAAAAAGATAACATAAATTATCATATTCTTTTGCATATTTATTAAATCATACTAGCCCTAAAGAAATGAAAGGAGAAGTGAAGCCTCTAACATCCTAACAAGTATATTGCACAACCCATTTAAGGTAAATTGCATCATATTATCATACATCTAGCACCCTAAGTAAAGAAATGGGAAAAGAAATGAAATTGTACAATGAAATTATTAACAAAGCTTTTAAAACCTTGAACTTGCTTTTGGGCCTTAATGCACTTGGGCCCATTTTCCTTTTATTCATGTTAGGGTCTTATAGGCCTTATATTATTTATTTCATTACTTCATCTTTACATGGTTGTCCATATAAACAGAATACATACACGATATACTTTGCAAAACAATCATACTTTTTATAATTAACCATGTTAAGGTTCACATGTACATATGCATGATGTAAAGTACCTAATTAAGCCATTTTAATTATTTTGGTTTATGTACATATGATCAAAGTATTCCAAAAATAAGAATTCATTTATAAAAATATTATTTGATTAAGCCACTTTAACCATCTAATCTAATTATGGTATATTGACCTACACAACATGTTTCATTTTGCATAACAACCTGGTTTACTTTTAATCAACAGTGCTTTATTCATTTTTAGGTTTATGATTAAATTATATATTTATAATATTATTTAATCATTCAATAAAAATCAGTAGCCTTTTCATCTAATAATTACATTTTAATTCACCAAAAACTAAACCATTCATGCTAAAATTGATTTTAATGCAACATGTATGCTTAATCACATGTAATTAGGTCAAAATCCTTTATTTATCAATTTAATTAATTAGTTCAGTAGCTATTCATGCCATAATATTTATTTTAAAGTCATTTTAACACACAAGTAATCATGCCAAATCATTCTATAACATTAGGCATACCAAATCTCAAGTTTTAAAGTCTAAACTAAACATTATAGCAATAAACATGCAAAATCAGTTTTACATTAGTACCAACATCCTAATATGCTTCTAAATTAATTAAAACCATCATTCGAACAATTAAATTAGGTTTTACAAGTTTACATAAATCATACATGTCATTTCTGTACAAGAAAACACCAAAGAAGAATCAAAATCATAATGCAAGCAAGAAAAGAAGAGTCAAGGCCTCATGACCTAGCAAACGGTTTAGGCGACCTTATGAAAGGCCTTTCAGCCTTTTGCTGGACCTGGCAGCCCAACATAGGGCCAGGGAGGCCCTGTGAAGGGCCATCCTGCTCTTTTTCCCCTAGAACATGCCCATGATAGCCCTTTTGGTGGTGTTCGAGCATTTCAGGTTCGTTTTTCAGCACCCTTCTACTCTGATCACCTGAATATTTTACTTTTGATTTTTCAGGGGGTTTAAATTATTTTAAAATTAATTTTTAACTTTTATTAAAATCAAACAGTAGCTTGTTCAAGATGTGTGTGTTCATGCAAGAAATGACCTAATCATGCCTTTCTAGGTTTATTTATACATTAACTCAATTTATTATTTAAATATGATTATTAAATAATTAAAATTCAGTATTTAAATTATTAATCAGACTTAGGTTCATTTATATACAATAATTTAGAAAGAAGAAAGAAAAGGATCTTATGAATTGTAACCAATCCATATGATTATGCCCAATAATTCACATCTTGCAAATAATAAAATAAAATAAACATGAATAAAAACATGAACTACATAAACTTGGATACACTGAGGCTCGTTAATTCGACCTCATGTTTTGTTCTTCTTGAGAATTGTTGGATGAACTCGGATTTGAAAAGCTTCGATTGCGTTGAGAAAGTTGCTTGATCGCCAATATTGCTTTGAATCAAGACTTTGATTTAATTGAATTTACTTCTTGTTTTTAAGAAATATTATCAAGAATTTCATTAATATGTTTCTTGAAAGAAGTTTAGAAGAAAAAAGAAAAAAGAAAAACTTTGATTTGATTATTGATTTTCTTAGAAAAATTTGATTTGATTCTTTTGATGAAAATAATTTAACTCAAACAAGGTGTTTGATTCAAGAACTTGATTTTATAATTTTAATTAAAAATATTCAGATTCAATTTAATTTAAAAATAGATGATTATCAAACTCTAGTTCTGTGTAGGATTTTAAGATGGATTTTTTCGATAGATTGTATGATCCTTGAACTAGTGAGGGTGAAGGGGGGTATTTATAGGCTTCAGAAACCCTCTTCACCTCACCTAAATAGGAAGAAAACAGATTAAAATTTCCTATTAAGATTTATTTAATTTCCCAAATGTCACATCCCCCACTTCAGGAGATGTGATGGTTTTAGGGATTGGGAAGGCATAAGGCCACCAAAACCCATATAATCCCAATTAACAATTTTTCAAAAATTTTGGCATAGTTTCCTTTATTTTTCCAATAATTACCCAGAACCAATATCCCTCTCTTCATTAAATTCCAATAACACAACCTGCAGAAGAGAAACACTTCCAATATTTCCATCCTTATACCTTAATCTTCAAAGGAAAATTTCATTATTAACATTTCATTAATTTCCAAGTCAATATTCATATCATTTTCATCATAGGTACTCAATAAATTATTCATTATATAGGTTCATATACTTATGTCATTATTAGTCATCCTTTATGTAGCATTTAATATTTACATATATTCAAAATATTAGTTAATCAATTTACAAACCAGGAGCATCTACAAAATAAAATATCAAATATTGGAGACAATATATAGATATGTATGGTTTGCAGCTGAAGAAGACGAAGTTGGAACCGCACCAATCTACCGATCCCCTGAAAAATAATAAACCACTAATAAAATGAGATAAAATCTCAGTGAGTAGTATATATGTCACTTCACTTATAAGCAACAATAAAGAGTAATAAATTAATATAGCCATTGGTAATGTATACTAATTTGGATATGCATAAGGTATATAATAAAAAATCTCGGTTAGGGTTACAATACAATATTTAAGGTAAGGTAATCAACATATAAAGGTATCAATAAGTAGTTCACTTTAATGACATATTTATAATCTATGTATATAAGCAGAGGCTACAGCTAGTAGCATGCTTATCACTCATACACATGATAAGACTGTATGGTTGAGAACACCCCTTTCAGCTGAGGCCCACTGTAAAAGTCTCACTGTGCACAATGCCTAATGAAATTGTTATCCTACTCAATCAGGTGAGTAGGCCTGTCATTTATAATATCAAATTGAGTTTCAATTCAGGGTTCACAATTGCAATGGATCGAAGATTCAATATCAATTTCAATATCAATTTCAATATTTTCAATGAATAAATTAAAAGATTTAATGAACAATTTGAAGCAATAGTAAAACAATGGAGGTTATATAATGATTTGGATATTAATGGTATAAATTAAATAACATATATATTACTGACCTTTCTAATTCTAGCTCCAATTTTCGCAACACTTCATACCCTATAAATTCCTAACTCTCTCAGTTTATGGTTCATTAGTCTTGAAATGATGAAAAATAATTTTAGAGACAGTTAGAAAGCGAACTTGATACTTTTCCGAAAAGCGGTGGTGTCGGGAACACTGCCTATAAATGAGTTGTCCGGTCAACAGAAGAATTTCTAAAATTGGTCTGGGGGTAAAAGATCACCATAATTTATGTGTAATTTTGGTAAAAAGAAAGAAGCAAAAATCATTTAGGAACATTGAAAAAGTAACTAATGGCAAAATGGTAATTAAATGGAAGTTTAAGGTGAATAGTGAAAATTGGTCAGTCGGGGTTGCAAAATGACTCCAGAACTATTTTTATAAATAAGAATAAATTAAAATAAGCCTATTAACTCCCAAATCTGATATCTAAATCTTAACAGAATTGACAAAATAAATTATAGAAGATTTTGGACCAAAGTGTGATAGATGGAAGTTCAGGGAGTTAGTTCTAATTTGCCAAATTGGATTTTTCTATTTATTTTGCCTTAGCCATTTTTGTTTCATCTTTTTCTTCTTCCTTTGTGTGAGCCAAACCATTTCCTTGCATTTCTTCTTCCATTTCTTGTTAAATTCTTAAGGAAATCGATGGAAAACTAACAAATCAACTTAGCTTTCTTCATTTCCATCCTTAATTTGTAGAAAGAGCTAAGGATTTTAAGGAGGAACTAAAGAAGGATTTCAGCCACTTTGTGTTCTTGAGGTAAGGATATGATTTTCTTAGTTTAATGATTTATTTAGATGTTATTTAGGTTGAATTAGATGGGTTTGAAGTCAATTTATATCAATTGATGCTATTTGATGGAAATCCCTAAATTGGTTTGGTTAATTTGAAGTTGTAAAAGATGAGTTGATGAATTAGTGTTTGATATTGTTAATTAGTGTTAGAATATGTTAACTGGATGTGAATAGATAAGTAATTGATGGTTTATTTGATGTAGAATTGAAATTTGGACAAGGTTGCTCTATATAGCCCATTTGATGATTTGTGGTGGAATTGGCTTGTTCAAGGCTATTTGAAGTATTAGGTGAGTTTACATTACATCATTTGACATGCCTATATAATTGAATTGATGAATGGAAACCATTTGCAAAAACCCAACCATGGCCAAACCCTAAGTCACTATTCCCCATTTGAAATTTGCTTGATTTTGCTTGATTTTTCATGGCCTTTTGATCCTATTTTGATGTTGTTTAATCTTGTTTCTTGAATGCCTATACCTTGTTTGACAATGTGACTTTGTGTTGATTGAATTGGACAAGTCAAGTTTGCACCTAAACCTAACCTATTAGCTTGCCATTGTATGCTCACCATGTGTTTGATGAAATGCCTAGTTCATTTGCCATTGGCCTATTGGTTTGCATTCCATAGGCCTATCAATTGAATTCCATCATCGCCAGCGACGTTGTCATGCTAATTGACCTTCCGCTTTCCATCACCGAACTAACTTTTGTTCTAAGTCTTTCTTATTTGCCAACCCATTGATCATTAATTGTATGTCATTTATAACATTGCCATTGTTTTTATTGATAACTGAATTGACTGATATTGAACTGATTGATATTGGAATGATTGATTATTGGATGCCATTGTTGCATAATGGTATCCCTTGTTATTGACCCTATATGGTTTGGCAGAGCTACCGATCCGACAGGGTAGTGGGAAAATACTATCTGCAATGTGCACATTGTATTATTGATGCCTTAGCTAGGAGGGGCTATGGTCCTGGCCATAGGGTTTGATCATCCTTATGCTTACTGATACGGATTACCGGAGACCTATATGGTCCATACAGATATGGATTACTGGAGATTGTTTGATTTCATTTCATATAGTCCATCCCATTATTTGTCTTTCCATATGATACCGGGCCTATATTGCACTCTTTGGCTATACTGTATCCTGATATGGATTTTATATACTGTTAATTGTCCTATTGATACCATTACTATACTGATGCCTATTGTTTATTATTAATGCATGTAGATTCACTAAGTATCATCTATACTCACTCTTTTCATTGTTTACCCATTTTAGAAGTGGAGTAGGTTGCAGAATCCGACGTTTGTTCATCTGTGGATTTCTGCTACAGTTTCTGATGTATATATTCTATTATGTATTACATTATCTTGGTGTTCATTATATAGTTGCTCCATGGGGTATGTATGGGTTAGCTAGGAGATGAACATGTGTATATGATGCTTAATGGTATATTTGAGCTATATGATGATTATGTGATATGATATATAAATGTTACAGCCATTTGCAGTAAATTACAGAATGATTGATAGAATAACAGATTGAATGGTAACTAACTAAAATGAATATATATATTGTGGATTATTAATTGTGCATGTGATACTGGGTTCTACAGGTGCCGGTCGCCATTGGCATCTCCAGTGCCCTAGGACCGTCGCAATTCGAAAAACCGGGTCATGACAGAGGTGGTATCAGAGCTTTAGGTTACAGACATTGGAGTTCTAGGTTTACAGACTATGAATCTAGGTTACAGATGAATAGTGATTGAATTACAGAGGAATAGTGACTAAGTACAGAATGGGGTAGAATTAAGTATACCATGGAGCATAGGATTTCCTTTGTCATCCTTTACTGTTATTATCTGTTACATGTTATTATTTTGCATTTCTGTCATTTTCTGAGACTATTTTCGTATTTCCTAACAGATTATAGAGATGTCCGACGACAGGGACAGAGATACCAGAGAGGCAGAGGTTGCCTCCAATGAGTCACTGGTTAGAGATAATATAGTATCAGAGGGTCCATCTTAATATTGACGGACTACAGAGGATACAGAGAGGGGCGATGACCCCTGGAAAGTGGAGATGATGAGAGGTTTGATGGAGTTACGGAGGGAGATGGCTGAGATGAGACGAGAGAGACAGCAGGTACCGCCACCACCTGCTTCAGCAGTAGTGCCTCCACTAGTAGTACCTGAGGCAGTTCCTGTAGCACCGACTCTTATGCAGCCAGTGGGGGCTCAGAGGGAGCCAGCTGTACAGGGAGGTCGGAGAGAGATTGAGGAGGGAGGAGTGTCCATGTTTAGCTTTCTAAAGCTAAACTTACCTGAGTTTAGAGGAGATAGAGGTACTAATCTTATTGATTTCTTGGAGGAGATGGAGAAGGTAGTGAGGAGACTACCTTCTTCTGAGTTGAGGGCTGTTGCTTAAGTGTAAGGCATGGACTTGGTTCTCGAGGTGGATGGAGCCTAGGCTTTATGGCGAGCACCCACCTATATGGGCAGAGTTCAGGCAAGGTTTGATTGATGAGTTCATTATTGAGGTTGTGAAGACCCGTAATTTGATCAAATTTGAGCAGCTTGAGCAGGGGGACAGATTAGTAGAGGAGTATGTGGAGGAGTTTATTCGGCTGAGTAGATATGCTACTCATATAGTACCTACAGAGGCTGATCTGATTAGTAGGTTTTGGAGGGGTCTTCATGCTGCACTACATAATGCATTGCTGGCTACAAAGTTCACTTCCTTGACTACAGTGATTGATAATGCTACACAAATGGAAGAGAAATACAAGACTGAGAGGGCAAAGAGGGACCAGAAGATAAAAGGGGGTCCAGGATCACAGGTTAGGAGGGGGGAGAGCAGCTCTCATCCTAGATAGGTAGAACCAGTGCCACGGTTTGAGCCGAGATCTACAGGTGGTAGTCAGAGGAGGAGATTATAGAGTAGGGTACCGCCAATAGGTCAGTCAGCACCTGCTTATTCTCAGGTTCTTCGAGGCCAGTTACACAGGCACCCAACATTCCTACTTGTGGGTTTTATGGATGGAGACATGGAGGGGAGTGTTGGAGACTGACTGGGGCTTGTTTAAGGTGTGGCCAGCAGGGCCATTATACTAACAGTTGTCCAGTGAACAACCAGTGGTTCAGGTGAGTCATAATATGGGTAGAGAGGCTACAGTTAGAGGCAGAGGCAGAGGCAGGGGAGGACAGGCTCCCAGTGGTAGTCAGGCTCCAGCTGGTAAGGGGGCCAGGGCAGAGTGTTTGCTGTCAATACCCAAGAGGCCCAGTGAGCAGACAACATGGTTACAAGTACCATCTTGATTTAGAATGAGATTGCTGATGCCTTATTCGATTCGGGTGCTACTCACTCTTTTGTGTCACCACATTTTGCACCCAAATTGAATAAGGAAAGGAGATTATTAGATGTGCCATTGATGATTGCTACTCCTATGGGTGATATTGTGGATGTTGATTATTACTACCCTGATGATAACATCTTGCATGCGGATTTGATTGAGTTGCCTGTATTTGAGCTAGATGTTATCTTGGGTATGGATTGGTTGACGAGGCACCAGGCAGTGATAGATTGTTATCCGAAGAGAGTTAGATTTCAGCCTGAGGGGCAACCGAAGTTTGAGTTTCAGGGAGATATTCGAGAGTTTCGGGTTAACCTAATTTTTGCTATCCAGGCTAGGAGGATGATAGGGAAAGGCTGTTCAGCCTATTTGGCATATGTGGTTGATGTACATAAGTCTTCAATATAGTTGGATCAGATATCGGTTGTTCAGGAGTTTTCTGATGTATTTCCTAATGAGTTGCCAGGATTGCCCCTTGAGAGGGAGATTGAGTTTGAGATTGAGATGCATGCAGGCATAGACCCTATATCTATTCCACCATACAGAATGGCTCCAGCTGAACTGAAGGAATTGAAGATATAGTTACAAGAGCTATTGGATAGAGGGTTCATCATACCTAGTAGTACTCCTTGGGGTGCACCGGTACTATTTGTGAGAAAGAAAGATGGCTCATTGAAGATTTGTATAGATTACAGGCAGCTGAATAAAGTCACAGTAAAGAATAAGTATCCATTACCACGGATAGATGACTTATTTGATAAGCTGCAGGGAGCCAACCATTTTTCTAAGATAGATTTGAGGTATAGGTATCATTAATTGAAGATCAGGAAGGGTGATATACCTAAGACTACTTTCAAAACCCGATAAGAGCATTACGAGTTTTTGGTGTTGCCATTTGGGTTGACTAATGCACCTGCTGCTTTTATGGATTTGATGAACATGGTGTTCAGGTCATATTTGGATAAGTTTGTCATTGTATTCATTGATGACATACTTATTTATTCCAGGAGTGAGGAGGAGCACAAAAAGCATTTGAGGATTGTTTTACAGACACTTTGGGAGCATCGGTTGTATGCTAAGCTATCTAAGTGCCAATTTTGGTTAACCGAAGTGTGTTTCCTTGGGCATGTAATAAGCAAGGATGGGATTAAGGTAGATCCTCAGAAGATCAAAGCGGTTACAAATTGGCCACAGCCTACCAGTGTTTCAGAGGTTCGCAGTTTTCTGGGTATGGATGGATATTATAGGAGGTTTGTAAAGGATTTCTCCCGGATTGTAGCTCCGTTTACTAGATTGATGAGGAAATAGGAGCGGTATGTCTAGACAGATGAGCATGACCGCAACTTCCAAACATTGAAGTATTGCCTTACCAGTGCTCCAATGTTGGCATTACCAGTAAAGGGGGAGAAATTCACAGTGTATTGTGATGCTTCACGGATTGGTCTGGGTTGTGTATTGATGCAGATGGGTAGGGTGATTGCTTATGTTTCTTATCAGCTAAAGAAGCATGAAGCAAATTATCCGACTCATGATTTAGAGATGGCAGCGATGATATTTGCCTTGAAGATTTGGAGACACTATTTGTATGGGTCGAAATGTGAAATATATACTGATCATAAGAGTTTATAGTATATATTTCAGCAGAAGGATTTGAATATGAGGCAACGCAAATGGGTGGAGCTTCTTAAGGATTATGACTACGAGATTCTTTACCATCCGGGGAAGGCCAATGTAGTGGCTGATACTTTGAGTAGGAAATCAATGGGCAGTCTAGCTCATATTGTGATTGGCAGGAGGCCATTGATCAGAGAGATGAAGGAGTTAGTAGATGTGGGAGTAGAGTTGGAGTTGGGATCCTAGGATTGGAACCAGGCTCTAATAGCCCAATTTTGGGTGAAGTCACTGTTGATTAATGATATAAAAGTGGCTCATGATAGGGATCCTTATCTATTGAAGCTTAAGGGAGAGGTACAGAATGGGAGGATGACAGAGTTCATAGTAGAGTATGGGGTATTGAGATGTGGGAAGCGTATTTGTGTACCATATTTTGATAGGCAATGAGATCGGATTATGAGAGAGGCTCACTATTCTGCATACAATGTAAATCCAGGGATTTCCAAGATGTACTATGATCTGAGGGATGTTTATTGGTGGCCAGGGATGAAGAAGGATGTAGCTCAGTTTGTGTCTAAATGCTTAGCCTATTAGTAGGTTAAGTTTGAGCATCAGAAGCCATCAGGGCTATTTCAGGAGATAGAGTTGCCAGAATGGAAATGGGAACAGATGACTATGGATTTTATAGTTGGTCTACCGAGGACTTCGAGGGGATATGATTCTATTTGGGTGATTGTTGATTATCTGATGAAGTCTGCTCATTTTCTAAAGGTTAAGACCAGCTACGCGGCAGCTCAGTATGCACAGTTGTTTATGGATAAGATTGTGCGGCTTCATGGAGTTCCTTTGGTGATTATATCAGACAAGGGTACACAGTTCACATCTTAGTTTTGACATAAGTTTCAGGAAGCTATGGGTACCCAGTTACGGTTCAGTACTACTTTCCATCCACAGACTGATGGGCAATCTGAGAGGACGATCCAGACTTTGGAGGATATGTTGAGATTATATGTTCTGGATTTTAAAGGTAACTGGGATTATTATCTGCCATTGATAAAGTTCTCCTACAACAACAGTTATAACTCTTCTATTGGTATGGCTCCATTTGAAGTACTATATGGTAGGAAGTGCATATCTCCAGTGTGTTGGGTGGAGCCGGGAGAGAAGCAGCTAGAGGGGCCACTGTTGATCAGAGAGACTATGAAAAGGTTCCTATGATCAGAGATCGGATGAGGACTACCTTCAGTAGGTAGAAGAGTTATGCTGATCCTAAGAGGAAGGATGTACATTTTGCAGTTGGTGATCATGTCTTCCTTAAGGTCTCACCAATGAGAGGAGTTATGAGATTTGGGAAGAGGGGTAAATTATCACTAAGGTTTATAGGCTCGTTTGAGATTCTCGAGAAGATTGGTAGTGTGGCCTATAGATTGGCTTTTCCACCCAGTATGAGCCATGTACATCCAGTATTCCATATATCAATACTGCGAAAATATGTATCTGATCCATCGCACATTTTGGAGGTTCAGGATGTGGATCTCAGTGATGACTTGTCTTATGAGGAGCATCCAGTAGAGATCATTGATCGAAAAGTCAGAAAGCTACGGAATAAGGAGATCCCGATGGTCAAAGTGCTTTGGAGGAATTAGTCTATGGAGGAGTGTACTTGGGAGAGCGAGCAGGAGATGAGCAGATATCCATTCCTGTTCCAGCAGTGAGTTATGTTTTATTTAAATTTGAGGACGAATTTATTTGTAGGGGGTAGAATGTAATACCCTATAAATTTCAAACTCTTATGCATGATTTAATTCTCAGTTTGTGGTTCATTAGTCTTGAAATGATGGGAAATAATTTTAGAAATACAGTTAGAAAGCAAACTTGATACTTTTCTGGAAAACAGCGGTGTCGAGAACACTGCCGAGAAATGAGCTGTCCGATCAACAGAAGAATTTTTGAAGTTAGTATGGGGGTAAAAGATCACCATAATCTATGTGTAATTTTGGTAGAAAGAAAAAAGTAAAAATTATTTAGAAACACTGAAAAAGTAACTAATGGCAAAATAGTAATTAAATGGAAGTTTAAGGTGAATAGTAAAAATTGGTCGGTCGGAGTTACAAAATGACTCCAGAACTATTTTTATAAATAAGAATAAATTAAAATAAGCCTATTGACTCTAACTTTGATATCTAAATCTTAACAGAATTGACAGAATAAATTATAGAAGATTTCAGACCAAAGTGTGATAGATGAAAGTTCGGGGAGTCAGTTGTAATTTGGCAAATTGGATTTTTCTATTTATTTTGCCTTAGCCATTTTTGTTTCATCTTTTTCTTCTTCCTTTGTGTGAGCCGAACCATTTCCTTGCATTTCTTCTTCCATTTCTTCATCTTTTCTTGTTAAATTCTTAAGGAAATTGATGGAAAACTACAAATCAACTTAGCTTTCTTCATTTCCATCCTTAATTTGTAGAAAGGAGCTAAGGATTTCAAGGAGGAACTAAATGAGGATTTCGGCCCCTTTGTGTTCTTGAGGTAAGGATGTGATTTTCTTAGTTTAATGGTTTATTTAGATGTAATTTAGGTTGAATTAGATAGGTTTGAAGTCAATTTATATCAATTGATGCTATTTGATGGAAATCCCTAAATTGGTTTGGTTAATTTGAAGTTGTAAGAGATGAGTTGATGAATTAGTGTTTGATATTGTTAATTAGTTTTAGAATATGTTAATTGGATATGAATAAATAAGTAATTGATAGTTTATTTGATGTACAATTGAAATTTGGACAAGGTTGCTCTATATAGCCCATTTAGTGATTTATGGTGGAATTGGCTTGTTCAAGGCTATTTGAAGCATTAGGTGAGTTTACATTGCATCATTTGACATGCCTATATGATTGAATTAATGAATGGAAACCATTTGCAGAAACCCAACCATGGCGGAACTCTAAGTCATTATTCCCCCTTTGAAATTTGCTTGATTTTCCATGGCCTTTTGATCCTATTTTGATGTTGTTTAATTTTGTTTCTTGAATGCTTATACCTTATTTGACAATGTGACTTTGTGTTGATTGAATAGGGCAAGTCAAGTTTGCACCTAAACCTAACCTATTGGCTTGCCATTGTATGCCCACCATGTGTTTGATGAAATGCCTAGTTCATTTGCCATTGGCCTATTGGTTTGCATTCCATAGGCCTACCAATTGAATGCCATAGTCGCTAGTGACGTTGGCATGCCAATTGACCTTTCGTTTTCCGTCACCGAACCAACTTTTGTTCCAAGTCGTTCTTATTTTCCAACTCATTGATCATTGATTGTATGTCATTTATAACATTGCTATTGTTCTTATTGATAATTGAATTGACTGATATTGGATTGATTGATTGGTGGATGCCATTGTTGTATAATGGTATCCCTTGTTATTGACCCTATATGGTTTGGCAGAGCTACCGATCCGACAGGGTAGTGGGGAAATACTGTCGGCGATGTGCACATTATATTACTGATGCCCTAGCTAGGAGGGGCTATGGTCCTATCTATAGGGTCTGATCAGCCTTATGCTTACTGATATGGATTACTGGAGACCTATATGATCCATACAGTTATAGATTACTAGAGATTGTATGTTTTCTTTTCATACAGTCCATCCCATTATCTGTCTTTCCATATGATACAGAGCCTATATTGCACTCTTTGGCTATACTGTACCCTGATATGGATTCTAGATACTGTTAACTGTCTTATTGATGATGCCTACTATTTATTATTGATGCATGTAGATTCACTGAGTATCATCTATACTCACTCTTTTCATTGTTTACCTATTTCAGGAGAGGAGTAGGTTGCAAAATCCCGACGTCTATTCATTTGTGGATTTCTGCTACAGTTTCTGATGTATATATTCTATTCTGTATTACATTATCTTGGTGTTCATTATGTAGCTGCTCCATGGGGTATGTATGGGTTAGCTAGGAGATGAACATATGTATATGATGCTTAATGGTATATTTGAGCTATATGATGAATATGTGACAAGATATATAACTGTTACAGACATTTGCAGTAAATTACAGAATGATTGATAGAATAGCAGATTGAATGGTAACTAACTAAAATGAATATATATATTGTGGATTATAGATTGTGCATGTGATACTGGGTTCTACGGGTGCCGGTTGCCATTGACATCTCCCATGCCCTAGGACCGTCGCGATTCGGAAAACCAGGTCGTAATATTTTCACACAACCAATAGGAATGGTCTGCTACTTTATCTTCCTCTCCCTTAACCTTTGTAGCTACAAAGTCAATTAAAATGTTTTGGTACTCAATTTATCTTAATTTTATGCAATAGGAATCAAATTATAACTATCCCTCTCAAAATCTAAAACTTGATTTCTATCAGCCTAGGTTCCTTTATTAATATCTCTAGTTATACTCATCAAATTGCTTCAATTCTATCATCTAATTAAACTAGACATATTAGGGTTTAACATTCTAAAGATTCAGATTTTTCTAAGTACTACATGAATTATGGTGAATTTTCTAAATTTGCCTTGTATCCTGAAATGTCTTATAAATTCTACTTGAGTAACCTCTACTGTTTCATTCATAACTCAATGTGTAGATATCCAAATACTATTATGTTTTTACTCAAATTTATCTAAGACATAGAGAACATTTTTCATGTTTTTCATTTTCTCTAATTTTGAACTTAAGGTCCTTAAAAATATAAAATACAGTTAGGTTTTTCAGTCTAAACCTAATCCGAGCCAACAACACTCAGTGTCTCATATCTCTTTACACAACATGTATTTGATAAAACTTCCTTAAAGTAATATTTTCTACACATATATTTCTATAAATTTTATGTTTTTTAGATTTTCAAAATATAACTCTAAAGTTTCGAAAACTATCCTCTAACTTACTATCAAGATACATAAATTTTAGAAGTTCAAAGATTTACTTCTAACTTCTCTTTCTTTGACTACCTAAACCTCTAATATACCACTAAAATTTATAAAATTGAATTATAAAGTTAGATAAAAGTATTACCTCTTGGAGACTTCAAAGAATTTTCTTTAGCTTCTAGCAAGATTCCAACAAAATTGATGAAGAAATGAAGGTTAGTTGATGGAAAGCTTATGAATTGACGTGATGGAAGAAAGAGATGAGCAAAAATTATTTTTGAAGAAACCCTCTCAATTTTTGGTCAAGCTATGAAGAAGATGAATTGATTTTCTTTATATATATTTATATAAGTTTATAACCAATTAAAATTTTAGAAAAATAAATTTTTAAAGAAAAAGAAATGGAAATGTGTGAAGACTAAAAATTGGAAAGATGAATTAAAGAAATAAAAACAAAAAATCACCATTTACTTGGTGGAGGTGCCGGCCAACTAGCCCAAATTTTTTATTTTATTTTTTATTTTTTTAATTAGTCAAATTAATTTTTTTTGTCTTATCTCTCAAAATTTACCAAATTATCATTTTTTTCACTTATTGAATTTCTATTCACTACTTAAGCATTTAAGTTTTACTAATTTCACTTAGTTCTATTTTAACTTATCCATTATTCATCAAATTTTAGGTGTGTGAAGAGAAATTGAATAAAAGACTGCTGTGGAATTTACTAAAAATCGAACACCGGAGGGTGTCCAAATCTTAGGTTTTCTAGATTTTCCTTTTTAAGCCTTTTAATTGATTTAATTAATTAGCACTCTTTTTAACTTTGTTTAATCCCCTAATTATTTTTCTTATGATGTCAGGCCATCTAATTAAGGTGTCCCATAATCACTTCTAAGTAATGTACTTTTAAATTTTATAAAAAATTCAACAATCGATAATCATTTCTTAAAACTATCCTTAATCGTTTTAGAATTTAATTAGGGTTATTACATTCTACCCCTCTTAAAATAAATTCATCTTCGAATTTGAAATTTTACTAACCTTAAATAACAAAGAGGAGAGGGTATTTCTGTCACATGTTGAATTCACTTTCCTAAGTGCATTCTTCACTTCCGTAGTTCTTCCATTACACTTTCACCATTAGAATCTCTTTATTCCTTAACTGCCTCACTTGTCGATCAACAATCTTGTCTAGAAATTCTTCATACGATAGATTCTCATCTACTTTAATACTCCAAGTTGGAAGGACATGAGAAGGATCTGACAAATATTTCCTTAAGACGGATACATGGAAAACAGGATGCATGTGGCTTAAGCTTAGAGGTAGAGCTAAGCGATAGGATACATTCCCAACTCTATCCAGTATCTCGAATGGCCCTAGATATCTTGGTGACAATTTTTCTTTCTTTCCAAACATCATCACTTCTTTCTTTTTGAATCTGCATAACTTTTCTACCGGCTAAAAGCTGTCTTCATTCATTCTCTAATCAGTGGCACCTTTTCCATAGTCTCTCAAATCAAGTCTGGACCCTCTAAATTCTTATCTCAAGGTTCCACCCAACATACAGGTGATCTACATTTGAGTCTATATAAAGCTTCATAAGGTTCCATACTAATAATGGAGTGATAACTGTTATTGTAAGCAAACTCTACTAATGGTAGGTACCTATCCCAATTACCGCCAAAATCCAACACACCTAGCCATAGCAAATCCTCCAAAGTTTGAACAGTCCGCTCAGACTAACCATTTATCTGTGGATGAAAGGTAGTATTGAAGTTTAATTGGGTACCTAATGCTTCTTAAAACTTATGCCAGAGCCATGATGTAAATTGTGTACCTCTATTCGAAATGATGGATATCAGTACCCCATGCAACCGTACAATCTTATCACCATACAACTAAGCATATTGTGCTGCGGTATAGGTGGACTTCACTTCTAGAAAAGGGGTGATTTTATGAGTGTATCAACATTTACCCAAATAGAATCTAGCCCCTAGATGTCCGAGGCAAACCCACTATGAAATCCATAGTCACTTGCTCTCATTTTCATTATGGCAGTTCAATCTCCTGTAACAACCCTGATGGCTTTTGATGTTCGAACTTGACTTGTTGGCAGGATAAACATTTGGGTACATATTCAGCTATCTATTTCTTCATTCCATGCCACCGATAGAAATCTTTTACATCTCTATACATCTTAGTGGTTCCAGGATGAACATTGTATGGTGCAAGATCAAATTCATCCAAAATCCTCTCCCGGATCCCATTCATATTAGGAACACATAGCCAATCATTCAACTTTAGCACCCTAGTATCTATCCAGAACTTAGAAGTTTTCCTTGCTTGAACATCTTCTTTCAACTTCATTAATTATGAATCTGCATCCTATAAGGCTTTAATATCATCAATCAACGTATGCCTTACTTAAAATTGGGCAATCAATGCTGATGAATTAGATATTTGCAGTTGCATAACCATATCAAACAATTGCTTTAACCTTTTCACAATTGGCCTTCTGTGAATTGCTATATGTGATAAACTAACAATTGACTTACGGCTTAAAACATCTACAACTACATTTGCTTTCCCTGGATGGTAAAGAATCTGACAGTCATAATCTTTTACCAATTCCATCCATCTTTTTTTTCATAAGTTTAAATCTTTCTACTGTAGAATGTATTGAAGTCTCTTATGATCTGTATAGATCTCACACCTTTCACCATATAAATAATGTCTCTAGATTTTCAAGGCAAAAACCATAGCAGCCATTTCCAAATCGTGGGTGGGGTAATTCAACTCATGTCTCTTCAATTATCAGGAAGAATAAGCAATTAATTTCCCATTTTGTATCAATGCACAACCCAAACCCACTCGAGAAGCATCACAATATGCAGAAAATCCACCCATTCCAGATGGTAATGCAAGTACTGGAGCATTAGTGAGACTTGTCTTGAGTTTCTGAAAACTCCTATCACAATCATCGTCCTATTGGAATTTAATTTGCTTTCTAGTCAACTTGGCTAGTGGTGCAGATATCTTGGAGAAATCTTTGACAAATCTCTTATAGTAACCTGCCATTCCAAGGAAACTTCAGATTCTGTGACATGTCCTAGGAAACACAATTCATCTAACCAGAACTCACATTTTGATAACTTGGCATATAGCTTGTGTTCCCTTAATGTCTGCAATACAATCCTCAAGTGTTCTTCATGTTCTTCTCGACTCTTAGAATAGACAAGTATATCATCTATAAACACGATAACAAATCTATCCAAGAAAGGTTTAAACACTCGATTCATTAGATCCATAAATGTAGCAGGAGAATTAGTCAGCTCGAATGGCAACACCAAGAACTTATAATGCCCATATCGGGTTTGAAAAGCTATATTCATAACATCCTCTTTACGAATTATCAATTGATGGTAGCTTGATCGAATATCAATTTTTTAAAAATGGCTAGCTCCTTGTAACTGATTAAAGAGATCACTTATTCTAGGCAATGGATATTTATTCTTCATAGTCACTTTATTCAACTGCCTATAGTCAACACACATATGGAGCTTTCAATCCTTCTTCTTTACAACCAAAATATGTGCTCCCTACAGTGAACTACTAGGTTGAATAAAACCTCTATCCAACAACTCCTGCAACTGCACTTTCAGCTCTTTCAACTTAATAGGCGAAATAGGAATTGGATCAGTCCCTGGATATACATCAATTTCAAACTTAATTTCTCGCTCTGGTGGTAATCCAGGCAAGTCTTCAAGAAACACATCTGGGAACTCATTTACTATTGGAATCTGGTCCAACTCCTTATCATTCATCCAAGTATTAACTACTCTAGCCAAGTATCCTTGGAATCCCTTCCTTAGGAGACTCTTTACTATAGTAGCATAAATTAAGTAGGCTAAATTGCTCTCCTATTTACCCTGAAACATAAAGACTAGTTGCTGTAAGGCCTCACCCGAGCACCGTGTCCAGGTCCGCTTTAAAATGGGATTAGAATGCTCATTTGGGACAATTTCTCACGGAGGAGATGACCTTAACGCCTTTTATTTAAAGATGATTTTGATTTTTTAGTCGACACCTTAAGTTATTTTTATTGAAAAAATTTAAGGTAAAAATCCATTTTGACTCCAATTTTATCCCAAAGGAAGAAAAAATGCACTAGTCTTTGAAACCAAAGAGGATTCGGGGACTAGGTTTTCGGTTGAACTTGGCTTTTAATTTTAACCTTGATTTAAAATGATTTTCATAAGCAATTAAAGAATGATATGTAAGATGCATGAGCAAGTAAATAAATGGATGAACAATTGAAATGTAAGTAATCAAGTAAAATAATAAAAAAAAGCAATAAAAGTAAATTATTACACCTCAAAATCTCAAAATAGGGGATATCAACTCCAGCCCTTATGGGTTCTAGGTTGATCACACATTCCCCAAAGAATACATTCAACAAATAAAATAAAGCAAATAATTAAACAAAAATAGATGGTTTTTGTCTTTTTTGGATTTGAAGCTTTTATACAGCTTGCCTACGTATCCCGTTGAATAGGAATCAAAATCCACGCAGTTCTTTCTTCTTGCGAAGGAGGGTTGATTTTATACCCTATTTATCATGTTTTACTTCTTTATTTTGATGCTCTACCAAAGTAAAGAAGATGAGTTAGGAGACAATACCTTTTGCCCTAGCTTTTAAGGATGTTGGCGGATGGAGTGCTTTTCTAGATCGGAGTTCCACCTTTGATTGGATGAAGCCTGAGGAAATGGGTCGAAATGTCTTCTTAGCTCTTAAGAAAGCAAACCGACAGAGTAACCTTGCTTAGAAAAATAACTTTGAGGCTCAACACGTCCTTAATAGCAACTCTTTAAACTCAAAGAGAGCTAAAGAAAGAAGAAAATATGAATTCGAGGGGAAAAAGACAAAATCAAATAGTGAAAACTCAAACTAAATGATTTTTTGTCTTTTTCTTCTTGTCTTGTGTATTTGGAAGGTGGGAGGAGGCCTCCTATTTATAATAGGAGCTTGGGGGATCAAATCCCATCATTTTTCAATGTGGGATTTGGAAAAAATAGGTTTGGAATGGAGCTGCTGCGGGTAAGAGAAGCTGGTGCCACTGGAGGGGGGTGGCGCCGCCGCCAGGGGTCTTAGCGGCACAGGAGCTAAAGAAGGGCGGCAGCAGTGGCAAAGAGCCACGCTGCCACCATTGGGCATGGCATTTGCCTCCTAGAGGGGGTGGCGGCAGCAATGCTATGCCTAGAGGGTGGCAGCTCCAGTCCGGCTTCATTCTGAGGCCGTTTTGAGTTTGTTCGAGCATGGGTTTGGTTCTAGTGAGTGCTGTTCGGCTTGGCACAAGTCCGAGAGGTGTAAAAAATTAGTGTTCACAGCTGCCCCTCAGCATGGTTGCTTTTCTAGAAAAGTAATCATGATGATAGTGGACACAGGCTACCATGATAAAGTAAAGATATCCTAAAGCTACCTTTAGGATGGTCTAAAAAGCTCCTAAAGCTACCCTTAGGATGGTCTAAAAAGCTTTTATGGCTCGCCTTAGAAAGTTTGATGAGATCCTAAAGCTACCCTTAGAATGGTCTGAAAAGTTCCTAAAGCTGCCTTTAGGATGGTCTGAAAAGCTTCTAAGGCTACCCTTAGAAAAGTTTCATGAGATCCTAAAGCTACCCTTAGGATGGTTTGAAAAGTTCCTAAAGCTACCCTTAGGATATTCTGAAAAGCTTCTAAGGCTACCCTTAGAAAAGTTTCATGAGATCTTAATGCTACCCTTAGGATGGTCTGAAAAGTTCCTAAAACTACCCTTAGGATGGTCTGAAAAGCTTCTAAGACTACCCTTAGAAAAGTTTGATGAGATCCTAAAGCTACCTTTAGAATGGTCTGAAAAGTTCCTAAAGCTACCTTTAGGATGGTCTGAAAAGCTTCTAAGGATACCCTTAGAAAAGGTTGATAAGATCCTAAAGCTATCCTTAGGATGGTCTGAAAAGTTCCTAAAGCTATCCTTAGGATGGTTTGAAAAGTTCCTAAATCTACCCTTAGGATGGTCTGAAAAGATCCTAAATCTACCCTTAGGATGTTCTGAAAAGATCCTAAATCTACCCTTAGGATGGTCTGAAAAGATCCTAAAGCTACCCTTAGGAAAGTTATTGTTGAATTGTGCTAAGTTTAAGATGTGAAACCTAAGGATGACCTAAGATGGTTGACTTTGAAAAGAAGAGGCTTACCTTTGCTATAGGTCTCAGAATGAGGGATCCTAACTCTCTGCTAGGGTGTCAAGAATGTTGTGCTAAAGATGATATTGGTGTTATGTTAAGCACATAGGATGAATGTTCAAGAGTTTTGGCTTCAAGCATCTTTCAGGGTGAATTCAGATGGAAAATAGATTTTTTATTTCAGACATCTTTCAGAATGAAATCTGATGGAAAATCGACTTTGATTTTCAAACATCTTTCAGAATGAAATCGGGTGGAAAATAGATTTTGATTTCACCAAGGGCTGCTTGGGCTTAAAATAATTTTTGGCTTGCCAAGGGCTACTTGGGATTAAAATGATTTTTGGTTTACCAAGGGCTACTTGGGCTTAAAATGATTTTTAGTTTACCAAGGGTTACTTGGGCTTAAAAAGACTTTGGCTTGCCAAGGGCTATTTGGGCTTAAAATGATTTTTGGTTTGCCAAGGGCTACTTGGGCTTATAATGATTTTTGGTTTGCCAAGGGCTACTTGGACTTAAAAAGATTTTTGGTTTACCAAGGGCTACTTGGGCTTAAAAAGATTTTTTGCTTGCCAAGGGCTATTTGGGCTTAAAATGATTTTTGGTTTGCCAAGGGCTACTTAGGCTTAAAAAGGTTTTTGTCTTACCAAGGGCCACTTGGGCTTAAAAAGATTTTTGTTTTTTTTTTTAAGTTCAAAATTAAATGAGTGAGATTTTAATGATATGTGACTTATGAATCTTTGAGTTGAAGGAAATGATGTATGGCTCAAGAAATTCTCCAAAGTCTGAGGAAATAGTGCAATTTAGGATGCCCTAAATCGGAAAGAATTTAATGAGATGCAATGCCCTAACTCTATGCTAGGCTAAAAGTGAAAATCTAAGCTCTTTAGGCAATCAATTTTTTTGAAAAAGCAAACCTAATTTCAATCTAGTTTGGAAAATGCAATTACCCTTGGAGGGTTTAATGAGCTTTGATTGACATTAATTGAGACTCTGAATTTGCATCTACATCCTATTTCTAATGCATGTTTTGACAAATCTAATACCTTGAATCAGTGAAAGGCTGATATGCATTGTAAGGTGACAATTTTATGAGGAATGTCAGATTGATGATTGAAATTTTAGTAGGATGCCCCACTTTTTGAAGGAAGGTGACTTGTGAAAAGGGGTAACTTGGTCATTTTGTCGATCTTTGAGGGTGAGATTAAGGGCATTGATCTTGGATCAAAAGTTGCATCAGGTTTAATCAAATGGTGAGATTTTGGCTGATTTGGTATCAT